>CM063606.1:15761452-15816649 GCA_032356905.1 Salix exigua | reverse complement strand
CTATTCTATTTGATAAAAATCAAGCATAAGGTAGTATGAGTCTGTGTGCAAGTTTCAAGCCCAAAAGACTATTCACTTCACCTAATAGTTTAAATTTTTAGATGTGATGACTTCACCTAATAATTTAAATTTTTAGATGTGATGGTTCCTTAATCGGAGATGGAAAAAAATACTGTAAAATGGGACCAATATCTGAAACGATATTGTGGTCGGTATTACCGCAGATCATGCAGCGGTGCCCTCCATATAAGGTATAATGATCAGCTGTGCAAAGACATGGGATGGAACCCAAAGAGAAAGAAGGGATTCTTTGCTGAATTGTTGGAGCCGTAGGGACCTGCAGATTATGTCTCACCTTAAGGACATGGAGAATGGTTACAGCAGTGTATCTTGAGCATTTTATACAGTACGTAGTTTGCACATGAAGTGCTGTTGTGTCGGTTAAAAGTCTATGAAATAAAGTCATTTTAAACCAAAAAGATGTGTCTAAGTTTGTTTTCAAATAAAATTGTCTGCGTAATATCTTTTGATTTAAATTTTGAGTTGATTTTCTTTTTGTATTGATTAATATGTCTTTCTTCTAGAGGAACATGTTCCTAAAAATAGGGGCGTTTGCAACGGATGTCCTCTTCTTTTTCTTTTTTCTCTCCCAGTTTCTAAGGAACAACAGGACTGGATATCTGTAATCCCAGTCCCGATTCAGTGATTCCTTGTTTGGTTTGCAGGAAAGATTACTGCTAGGCTGCATACATTTCATCTAGTCGTGTATGACCAATATTCTAACAAGGTAATGTGAAATACTCTCTAATATGTTTCTAATGTAAATATATGCTGTTTTTCAAAGTCATATCATCAGCTCCTTGTCTTGTCTTGATTGTGAGTGCTTATTGATCCATTTTTCATGCCTTCTGAAGACGTCGAAACATCACTCCTTTCGCAAGCTCTTTGAAGTCTTTTTCAATTGTTTCCACACATCTTCGGAACTTAGCCAAGTTCTTATAAGAATACTCAAAACTCCATACTTTTCCTTTGTCAAACAAGGATATTGAAGTTTGGATTGACCTTATCAAACTATGAAAACCACTTTTGATACCACATGTTGGAAAAAAGATTAATGTAGAAGTTTTTATGGACAATAATATTGATTTGGAAATTAAAGAATAAGAAGAAATTTGAGAGAAAGGTGTATATCATTAAGGCTCTGTTTGTTTCCCGGAATTCATTTTTCGGGAAACCACTTTCTAAACTTTCCTGTGTTTGTTTGTCTTCCGGAAAGTTGGTCAACGGAAAACACTTTCCGGTCAACGGAAAACACTTTCCGGTCAAAGAAAAATTTGGCTTGGTTTTCAGGAAAGTGTATTCCGGAAAATTTTGGCGGAAAACAGTTTCCGGAAGTTGTGAAAAATTTAGAAATGTCATTATTTGTTGATTATGTCAAATTTGATCCTCAAACTTTTGATTGCTATATATAATTTGTTTTGAATATTTATTTTTCAATTTCATCTCTTAAAATTTAATTTTCATATTAATTTTGGTCCTTATTTTTATAATTGTTATTTGCTTTTTTCTTATCATTTTTTTATTGAAATTTTTTATCTATCAAATTTGGTCCTCATTTTTTTTATTTTTACTTATTTTATTTGAAATAATTTATGAAATGTTAATTATTATTATTTTAATTTATTCACCTTTCATTTTTTTAATTTTTTAGATTTGATCTCTATTATTTTTATTATTATTTATTTTATTTGAGATAATTTATGATTTTTTTTTTCAATTTCATTCTCATTCAACTTTTAAATTTGTAAGATTTGTTTTTATCTTTTATGCTTTTGATTACAAGCATATTTATAGATCTAAAATCGTAGACAAATAAAAAAAAAACTAAACAATAAATTTTATTTTAATTAGATCAAGAACGTATTTTCTCTAGTAAACTAGTCAACCGTTTCTAAATTTTTCAAAAATCTAATTTATTTTCAACAAGAAGTTACAACTTAAATGAAGAATGTTTTTGAGTAACCGGAATGGTTGAAACACCCTTGATATTAATGTCTGATTGGGATTCCACTTGATATTGCTTTAGAAACTGTTTTTTGTTCAAAACTATATCAAAATAGTATATATTTTTTATTTTTTAAAAATTATTTTTGACATCAACACATCAAAATAATCTAAGAATACTATTTTTTTTAATTTAAAGTACAAAATAAAATAAAATAACAATTTTTTTCAAAAGCATTTTCCAAAAACATTCCCTTGGTTGCGTGTGCAGTCTCTGCTATATAATCTGTTGATTATTTTCCTTCTTGGTAGAATAATCCTTAAACTGTCTGCTGCTGCATAATCTGTTGTCAATAACTTGAATAAAAAAATTATAAAGTACAAATATCTTATATGTTATTTATCTTTGTATCATATCAGTATATTTGTAATCTAGAACATCAAAAAAACTATTTTATTTAAAAACTTAAGCTACTAGGTGAGATCTAATGTATAATTTATATTATTCTCTAACACAATCTCAAATGAAAAGTTTTTGGATTTGAAATTTGCACAAAGGTGCACACTAATTTGTACTTGATTTTTATCAAATAAATTGAGGGTGATGAAATTCAAACTTGTGATCGTTTGGATCAATAAATCTCTTATACCATATTAAGAAATCATCTCGCCAAAAAGTTTAAATTATTAGGCAAGATCACAAGATATAATTTATATTATTCTCTATAATAGATTAGTAAAAATATTCTATTGCTTATTTTTCTTAACTAGCTCAAGTATTGAAATAGAAAAATAGCAAAATACAATTGCTTAACATGCAATTATCTACAAATTTTCAAATGGAGAGTCGAACCAGCCATGACTATTGCAGAGATGGCTAATGAACTTCCCAAATGCATGCATGCAAAGTGGACACCATGAGTCGCCACATTGTTATCTCGGGAATACCACCATCGACAAATGGAAGTCGAAACTTGAAACTACAGAATACAGATGAGGGAGATTGAATGAGCTGCTCTCGAACCTGCTGCGAACTTCATCTTGGTCTGAAAATATTGATCATATTATTAATTACCTGACCGTATCTCGACCAAATTTATGGATGGAGTTGACTTTCGTCGTGTAATAAATCTTTGTCGAGTGATAGTGGGAAGGAATTCTTTTATTCTCAGCCCCAAGAAACCTGTATGGAATTTCAAGGCCCCGATCAATATTTACAAATTGACCTTGTTTTTTTATTTGAGAAGAGTTAAATTGCCTTGACAAAACGATCTTCTGTTTCTCATATCTGTAGAATCTATAGGAGGTGTCAATAATTTAGGTCAAAGATTTCCCCTCGAGCTTTTTCTTTAGTTTATAACCCTAGCTTTATTAGAAAAGAATATATATATATATTCATCCACAAGTTGTGAAATCAGGAATTAGGTTCGTTCTTGATATCTTACTGCAGAATCATTATGCAAGGGTGGATCATAAAACTAATTAAAGGGTTTTTTTCCAGCTAAAATCCTGCAGAGCAATCGTTCTGGATTCAGATTAGAGCATCCATTTGACTTGGAAAGCAAATCTTACATGGTATCGATCCAAAACCTTCCTTAATGCACATATGATTCATCAGTGTTCCACGTCAATAATTAAAGGTGTTTGACACCGTATTTCAAAAATATTTTTGAATTTTTTTAAAAAAAAATATCATATTGATATATTTCTAAATAAAATAATAATTCAAAAATAACTTCAACCCTATTTTCCTAGTGTCACTAGATCAGGAAACTTGGAGCTTCATGAATGATGTATGAAATAAGCACATATTGAGCAAATTGGGACCATGAAATTGATGAGTCATGCATTCAGGCATCATCTGACGATGTATAATATCTATTTCTTTATCAGTCAAGTGCTGCACCATGGCAACATTTTTGTTTTTGGCATCGAATTTATGGATCACCTCTATGGACAAGGACGCATTTACTCCAAAAGTTTCAAGTCATGAATTTTTCATGAGATTTATAATCATGATGCTTCTTTAATTTATGCCTCCGATCCTTAGTTATTTTCATGAATTTCCTAAATGAATTGTGCCTCAATCTATGGAAGTTTACCCTATAGTTAATATACAAATCTACAATATATGAGGATTTATATCATGTTTATTTTATCGATATAGTATTTTTTTTTTCATGGGATAAGCAACAAGACCAAAAATAATTATAAAGCAAATTCAAATTTCTCCTCAATATATATATAAAGTCATGCTTTCTATAATCAATGCTAACAATTGATTTTGTATATATTATTTTTTACTAATAGATTTGATTAAATAAAATAAATAAAAACAAAGAGAGAGAGAAAAGAAAAAAGAAATTTTCATTGAATGAATCTAACTAGAACATCAATAAATGAAACTATCAGATGAAAGTTCTCTTCAAAATATATTTATATACACCTAGATTTATCGGATCAAAATAAAGATATATGTTCATTTGAATCCTTAAAATATAAATAAGTTAAATATAATTTTATGTTGATTTATTGTTTATAATAATTCATGTGCTTACCTTTGTGTTTAGAATACTTCAATAAAAAAAAAAATTCAAGTTATTTTATTTCAAGCATAAAATTAGGAAAAAGATAAAACATAAAAAATATGTAAAATGTAACAAGAAAATAATAATAAAAAATCCAAATCCATTTCTAAGCAATGTTAGAGAATAATATAAATCATATTCTGAAACCTCACCTGATTGCTTAAGCTTTTAGGTGAGATGGTTTATTAACATGGTATCAGAGTCTTGTTGACCCAACGGTCACGAGTTCGTATCTCACCACTCCCATTATATTTTATAAAAATCAAGCACAAGGTAATGTATGCTAGTACAAGTTTCAAGTTCAAATGATTTTTACTTGAGACTGTGTGTTAGAAAATAATATATATCATATTTTGGAACTTCACCTAATATTTAGGTGAGATGATTCTTTAAGAAGCATATCATATACAATATTATAAATAAGAGTAAACTTGATATTAAATACAAATCAGTCTCCTCTCATATCCGACTTGTCAGCTATTCCAAACTCAACGTTATCAGTCGTATGGAAAAACTTTTCTCCTAAGCACATGTGTCATGGTATTATTTTATCAAGTGTTAGTTATAGTTTTTTTATTATTATAATCGAGTGTATTTATTTAAAAATAGTTATTTAAAAAATAATTCCTAAACATGTTGAGTAATTATTTATAAAAATATACAATAATTGTGTTACAAATAAGATAAGATCAAATAAAAAATATAATGATAAAAAAGTAATCAAATTAGTGAAATGTATTTATCAACGTCCAAATATCATTTGCACTCTAAATAATATATATATATGCCTGCATGGATTAGGGTTCCCTGCAGATATCATAGTGTAATAACTGCAATGTACAAAACAGATGACTGCATTTACTAGATCTCAACTACCCACCATTCATCCTCTATTTAAAGCTCCTTAATTCTCCTTTTCACAGTCATAAAAATCTTCAACTCCTGCATCACAACATTTTACAGTATCCTGCTTCCTCTCCCTCACCATTTCTCTCGAGATGGCTACCTTGAAGCTGCTGGTGATTTTCTTGGTGTTTGGTGTAGGGTTAGGTCAAAATGTGGATCCATTTGGTGGAAGCAGAAGGGAGATGGTGCCTGCTATGTTTATATTTGGAGACTCGCTCATTGACAATGGAAATAACAACAACCTCCCTTCTCTTGCAAAGGCCAACTATTTCCCTTATGGTATTGACTTCAATGGTGGCCCTACCGGCCGGTTCTGCAATGGCTACACCATGGTTGATGAAATTGGTAGATCTCCACTGCCCTCTTCTTCTGTTGTTTTCGCTTTTATGTTAAGCTTACATGTTCAAAATGCCATGCAGACATGATAAAATAGACATTTTGTTATTGTAAGTTAGAAAATAATATAAATTATATTTTATTATTTCATTTAATAATTTAAGTTTTTAATATAAATTATATTTTAATATTTCATTTAATAATTTAAGGTGAGATAGTTCTTTGACATTGTATTAGAGCTTTATTAACCCAGCTTTATTAACCTAATGATCATGAGTTCGAATCTCACCACCCCATTATATTTTATAAAAATAAGCACGATAGAGTAAATCTATGCAAATTTCAAACCTAAAAACTTTTACTTGTGACCTCTGTAGTTATTGTCATTGGCCCTTTTAGTTAAGAAAGCAGGAATAGATTTTTTAAGGCAGCATGCTCAGGAACTCTGGCCAAGAACACACATTACTGGAACTCGATTAAAGGAATTTGGCCAACAATATGGAATCCTGTATCGATCTCCATTTTATAACTATCAGTTTTTCTTTCGCAGCTGAACAGCTACGACTTCCTCTGATTCCTGCTTACTCGGATGCATCAAGAGATCAAGTGCTTAATGGCGTCAACTATGCCTCTGCAGCGGCAGGAATCCTTGACATCACAGGCAGAAATTTTGTAAGCATGCCTACTCATGCATGTAGACTTAAGAAGAATTCATCATCTTAATTTTTCTTTCATTTGATAATGCTCCGAGAATACATAGATTTTGCTGATATGATTCATTATACTTGCTCCGTTCCGTGATATAGTTATTATGATATTCACCTTCATGTGTATCTGCAGTTGGTCCATTTAAGGCAACTTCAGTCCAACTGTTCTATTTAGAGTGACATTAAATGACCGTTATGAATTCTCAGGAATTGAATATATCTATATCTATATCTATATCTATATCTATACATGGCAGCATAAATATGGTTGGCCTACACATATGATACAATTAATGAAACATCAGCTGATGCTGTACGTATGATTCTTTTGATCAGGTAGGTCGCATACCATTTGACCAGCAGATAAGGAACTTTCAAAATACACTAGATCAGATTACAAATAATCTCGGGGCAGATGATGTGGCTAGGCAAGTTGGACGGAGCATATTTTTTGTGGGGATGGGAAGTAATGACTACCTTAATAACTATCTCATGCCTAACTATCCAACTCGGAATCAGTATAATGGGAGACAATATGCAGATCTCTTGACTCAACAATATAGCAGGCAACTCACTACACTATACAATCTTGGAGCACGAAAATTTGTGATCGCAGGGTTAGGAGAAATGGGGTGCATCCCAAGTATCTTGGCCCAAAGCCCTGCAGGACATTGCTCAGATTCAGTTAACCAGCTAGTTCAACCTTTCAACGAAAATGTTAAGGCTATGCTCAATAACTTCAATGCCAATCAGTTGCCAGGTGCAAAATTCATTTTTATCGATGTCGCTCGTATGTTTCGAGAGATCCTTACGAACTCCCCAGCGTATGGTAAGCGAGTCTCATGATTCTAATTCTTTCTGTAAATGTTTTTAAATTGTTTCTGCTGATATTTGTTCCAACTATACATTTCTTATGCAGGATTTAGCGTTATAAATCGTGGATGCTGTGGTATTGGGAGAAATAGAGGCCAGATTACATGTCTTCCGTTCCAAACACCTTGTACTAACAGAGAACAATATGTGTTCTGGGATGCATTCCACCCGACAGAAGCTGTGAATGTTTTGATGGGGAGAAAGGCCTTCAATGGGGACTTGAGCATGGTCTATCCGATGAACATAGAGCAACTTGCCAATCTTGAAATCGAGTCCAATTAACTGAAATCCCTGTTCCATTTCATGCCATCTTCATAATTTTTATTACGTTGCTGATCTATGAGAGAGCAGTAGGTTATTTTATATTCAGAGATCAAAGAACTGTTTTGCATGCGAATGTTCTAATTGAATGGCCATTAATGATAATGTCTTTCAAAAAAGCCTCTCCATTTTGTATACTTTTCCCTTTTGGAGTGATTGTTTATCCTAGGGAATAAATAATCACATAAACAGATGTTAGAGAAATATTAATTATATTATTTAATCTCACTGAATAACTGAAGTATTAGAGTCTTGTTAACCCAACGATCACAAAATCACAAATTTGAATCTTACTATCCTTATTTTTTAATAAAAATCAAGCATAGTGTAGTGTGAGTTTGTGCAAGTTGGCTTTCACTTGAGAGGTATATTAGAGAAATATATAAATTATATTTTACACCTCGCCTAACAACTTAAATTTTTAGATAAGACAATTCCTTGACAGCATAATCAGGTTGTCGATGTAGTCAAATTCCAGACGCCGAGCTATAATTAATGCAGTGGAAGCAATTCCAACAAAGATGGTGCCATTTTTAATTTCTTTGTCTACACCAGTGTTTCACTAGTTTCACCGATGCATTGTATTTGGCGAGTCTTGAATTCTCAATCAATATCTTGAACCAAAACCTGCAATTGCAAGAATTGCCAGCTGCTCACTGGTATGCCGCATTTATGGTATTGCTCTGTAAAGCTCAAACCGTGTCTGAGGTTTCCAACTTCCAGCAGCAGAAGCTAATTTCTGGCAAGATTTCGAAACAACACATTCTGTATTTTAAGAAACACAACTAATCAACTGAGCCCGGAAAACTTGTTTCCCCAGAGGCCAAAGATTTTATCCGTGCATATATATATATTTTGAAGCTAATTGCTTCCAGGGTCCAAATTAAGAATGGCTTTCTTGTTTTGCTTTTTTGCTTAAAGATGAGCACATTCCTCAGCTACGAAGTGACTTGAGCTGGTGAGGTAGAGGAGACTGGTGATAATTAAGCTGGAACTGGTAGAAATTTTCAATTGCATTTATCATCTCGCCACATTCACAAGGAATGATAGTTGGTGGCAGTATTGAACTGATCAATTTAATGAACGAAGAAACGCATTACTTGCAAATATTTAAAGAAATATGAAGTAGGAATTCCATAGCCTCAAAGAGCCCACCAGGCATAGGCAGTACTGTTACAGGAGAGGCATTAACAGAGCTTAATCTGTTCTCTATCTCTCATAGAATTGCCAATTATTGTATATTGATAGGTGTAAGATTGTGAAACTGTACGTTAATTTAACTAGTACAAGTATTTACTGCGATCCTGGCATGTTTATTGAAGAGGAAGACGACATTTTATCTGCCCATTGTTCCAACATCTCTTGTATACCACTTCGAATTCTGTGTATCATTCTCGCATTTTAAAAGATGAGATATTTCTTTTATTGTACCAGGTTGAACTGGTTACTAATATAATGGTTATTAAAAACTTATATGATCGTTAATTTTAGAGTTCATGAGATTAGTTGAGGTACACAAGCTAACTGAATATTCACGTGAATAAAAAAACAATGAGATCTTTTTTTTTCTTTATCCTTGTGCTCCATATGTAGATCACATACACACATAGAGAAATTAACCATAAAATTGTATTTGCTAGAGTTGTTGTACTGAAGTTTGCTCCCACAATGAATTGGGCTACAATCTCTTACTTCTTTCATCACTATGATAAAACTTTGGAGCCTAGGATAAAATGAAATATTTTTTATGTCATCAATAGATCCAACTCAATCACTATCTAAAAATCTATACATGCTTTGATACTTCTAAAACTTATCTTCATGTTTATAATTGAGTTATATGTATTTACTTTAATTATGTATTCCCGCTTCACTCCAATGACTCTTCTGTCTTTTGGCCTGTCAACTTATTCTTAAAAATCACTAACATTGTTTTCTTCACTGTTTAATGCCATTTAAGGTCTTTTAGAGCTTCTTCATATATAGCAAGCTCATATATTGTCATGTTACACTTTTAATAAATGTTTGAAAGTGACTTGTAATTGACTCACACTCAATAAACCTTTATCAATATCAAGTACATAAAGGACATCTAAAATTACTTTTGTACTTGAATTTATAGATATTGCAATAATTTTTTCCCTTCACTGGAATATAGTTATCTTTTCTTATTCAAATTTTCGTAACTCTAGGAGACTATAAGGTTCTGAAAAAAAAACTAATGTTAGCCAATATTATGAGGAGTTTCTTATTAAAACACTAGTTGTTACAAACATTTGGTCTTTATCATTTTGATCAATTACTAGAACATCTACTTCTTGTTTCTGAAATTTAGTTTTGTAAATAACATATTCATGTAAACCAATATATATAAGTACTCTGTGATTGTCTCAAACTCTTTTCATATTTTTCAACTCAAATTCCCTTATTAAATTCAGACATATTTTTGCTTTTGAATTCCATGTGTTCTTTCATCTCTTGCATATTCTTCCTTCAAATAATTCTAAGTATATTTTTTTTTATTTAAGACATGAATCTTGTGAAAATGGTTGTAGAAACAACAACTACAAGCATACATGTTTTCTCTTTCAACTTCTTGGTTTCTTTCCTTTTGAATTTTGATTTTAGTCATGGTTGAATTGCTTGACAATGAAGGAACTTCATTATTCTTTTTAATAATTTCTCATAAATTTAACTCCTTCAGGCATGTCTCTATAATTTCAATTGATAGTTTTTTTTAAGAAAAAAAAAGTATAGGAAGAGATAGAAGAAATTATAGCAATAACACAATGATTTGTTATTGTTAAATAATTTCTTTGTTAGCATTTTTATGTTTTTTTCTAAATATAAAACTTAGATTGTCCAACATGTAACTTAATAACTAACTAATCTAAGGCTTGGTTTGAGTGGACTTCATGTTGAACCGTGTTAAGAGTTGATCTAGTCAAATCTAATTGACTAGGAAGGTTAATACATAGCTTATTCAAAATCCAAGTGAAATTCAGTTAACTTCTTTATCCAAGAAAATAATCTAAAACTACATCATTTTAAATTTTCTAAGTCAACCCAACTCATGTCCTAAGTCTTAGGCTGGGTTACAAGGAGAGCAAGTTTAATAGCTGGGTTCTTAGTTGGATACTAGATCATTGGTGTACATTATGATATGAGTTAGATAAAAAAAAATCTAATGTACAAAAATATTTAAGCATTGCTAATGTTTTTTTTCTAATAGAAACAAAAATAAACTATATGGAAATTTATTCAATGTGACTTGATTGTCTTGAAGGGTCCAAAGGCAACCCGAATGGCGAGTAAGAACATAGATTAACTCAAAATAAATATTAAAAATGAGATTTTGTTTAATAAACATTGAGATACCAATATATTTGATTAATTCAAGTTAACTTGGGTTAACTTGTTAGGTCATAAACCAAGTCATAAAATCATGATATCCTCATAAAAAACAAATCAAAATAAATTATAAAACTAAAATTTCATTAAACCTAATATTGAATGATATAACTGGAAAAAAGTTAATAAAAATAAATTAGGTCAATTTGGGTTAGCTTATCAAACTCGTGATCCAAGTCATTAGATTGAGATAACCCTATAGAAAACAAATTGAAATAAATTATAAACATAATTATTAATTAACCTAGTATTGAAAGATGATATTAAAAAAATGACTCGAGTCAATAAGGGTAATCCTGCTAAACTCGTTATCCAAGTCATGAAATGAGAAAAACCTCATACAAAAACAAATAAAATAAATCTTGTAGTCTAATTTATTATCAATCCAATATTAAATAATAAAATTAGAAAAAAATATATATGGTATACCTGCAGTCCAAGTTTAGAATAATCTTATAAAAAATAAATTTAAAATGTTATGAAGTCTAATTTTTAATAAATATAATATTAAAAGATATAGTTATAAATACAAATTAAAGAATATATATAATTTTGTACAAAATCAGAATTGAAGTTCCAAGGACTGAACTATAGTTTTTTTCAAAGCTCAAAGACTAAACTCTAAATTCCCAAAATTGAGGAACCAAAATGAAATTTTAATGTCCATATTTTATGGCAGGGCTTAAAAAGTAACTATTCCATAACACGCCAATTAAATCACAAATCATTATTTATAACAAAACACCTAATATCAAATTTAACCAACATAATCAAACAAAAAAATCATCAAGATTTTCCTTAAGCAAGTGCTTGGTACTGTGTTTTAAAATAATATTTAAAATAAATTAAGTTTTTCTTATTTTTTGTGTTTTTAAATAATTTTAATATGTTGATGTCATTTTTTTAAAAAATATCATTTTGATGCTTTTATAAAACAAAAAGAACTTTAAAAAAACAACCTCGACCCTACTCCTAAACAAATATAATCTAACATATCCCTAAAGTTCATGCCCATGACCATTTTCTTAACATGAACTTTAAATCTAACAAAATGCGAAGTGCTACAATGTGGAGCACTTGTATTAATGCTCCATGTTATATATTATTTTCTTAACGTATTACATTAAGTTTGAGTGATCCTTGTAATTGAATGTTTGGTAGTGTAGTTGAAATTAATTTTGAAAATATTTTTCATTCAGAAATACATTAAAATGATATTTTTATAATTTTAAAAAAAAATATTTTTGATATAAGCACATAAAAATTAACTAAAAACACTAAAAAATATTAATTTTATATAAAATATAATTTTCAAAAAAAACTTCTAAAACACAATGTCAAACATATTAGTTTGTAATAAATATTACATCAAGTTTGAGTCATCCTTGTAAATCTGGTTTAGTTTATGATATTTGTAATCCATTCAATATATACCTAAGGTAAACTAAGAAGCTCAATATCCTTCTAATCATATGTTCTAATTATATGTTGGAGGATAAGATCATTAAATTTAATATAATTTAATTTAAAAATAACTTCTCTTTTAAAAAAACAGAATTAACATGAACTTTAAATCTCTTATCACCAATCATCAACTTCTTAAACTTAAAGAATGTAACATTAATGTAAATGTGTGATTATCATTTATCTAAATACTAAAAAAACTTTTTTGATGGTCATATTAACCTAAAAGTCTCATTTGATATTGTGTTTCAAAAATATTTTTTTAAAATATTTAAAAAATTATTTTTATTTTTTTATTTTTTTATTTTAAATTGAATTTCTTTAGCGTTTTTAGATCATTTTAATATAGCGATATAAAAAATATATAAATTTGATATATTTTTAAATAAAAAAAATATTCTCAAATCTCAAATACATTCTTAAACAGACAGTACTAAATGGTAGAATATCATCATATAGCCTGAGGAAGAGGGACGGTCCATGCAAAGTGCTCTTTGTAGCCCTTTATCTCCACACTAAACAATTATTAATGAGTGAATACTTATTATTTTCTTAAAAAGAAATTAAACAAAACGTAAAATAGAATTAAATATGACAAACATCTTTAGTTTTTCACCATGTTCATTCTCACCTGTATATGCCGGCCAGCGCTCCTACGCTGATATTTTAATTAGTTTTTTCCCCGGAGTTAATTCAAAGAGATGGCAGCCCTGGTGGTCGTAATAGTGTCGGTGTAAGGGTAGTTCATGCAAGTCTTTACTCCTTTCAGCCCTTTCGTGACTAATTCAGTGTTTGGTGCTGCTTGAATTGTCTGGTCTGTTGCAAGAAGACTCTGCTTCCAGGGCAAACATGGCACTAGCTAGATGGAATTTCAGTTTGAGTCCATAAAATGGCATCATCAATCACTGCATTGGTTGCAGCAAATGGACTAAGAAATAATAATCAGCAGAGGTCTTCTGCAGACAGCTTATTTATTCAGATATGGCTGCTTGTGTTCTTACACTTTGCTAATCAGGTCGCCACTGAAAAAACTGTTGCAAATTCTTCATTTGCCCCACAAGTTTTCAAGACTTTTCCTGGGATGCAAGAATTTTCATTACAGCATGTAATTTATTTGGTTAAGCAAGTTTATGAAACCTGTATTCTTGTGGGGAGATTAAGCAGATTACATTTGGTGATGTCGTTTTGATGAATTAAGGTTCAGATTGGTCGAACACAGTTTCCTTTTGCTTTTTCTCTTATCATCTTCTTTTTCTAGCTAGTTAGCCATGAATCAGCAAGGGAGGTTGCTCAGAAATGCCTTTTCAAATTCATATATAGGCCTGATGGAACGATAAACACCATGCAGCAATAAGAATTCAGCATTCCACAATAACATTACATGCATAAATTAAGAAGCACAAATCACATTTAATAGAAAAGTCAACTAATTTCTTGAATAAACGCTAATGGAATCAGAAATACATCGCAAGAGAGACAGGAAAACAGAACTGAAAGCTAATTAATCAATCGATCCCAGTACATTAAAAACGTCTTAAAACCATAATGAGCAACATAATTAACTTTCTAATCAATCAAACAAGACCTTAATTAGCATTGCTTCTTCTTCCAAATGCACCATCTCTGCAACCTTGCCCGTCGCAGACCTTAATCAGCACAAAACATAGATTCTCGTTGCGCCTGAAGGAATAAATCTGCACAAAATCATTCTCCTGTAGAACTCCCTTATTCAGCACACTCTTCCAGCTTGTGGTTAGCATTAAGCAGCTGCTGGTGTTCATGTCCCACTTCCTCAAACGCATCGTTTCGATATGGCTGGCGCCTGTCAGATCATGAAGCTTCACCTCGATGCCCTTAGTTTCTAATTTGGGTTTGGCCAATTCCATGTTCTCTTCATCATTCAGAAACCCTTCAAAATCCTTTATCTGATTCACGGGCATTGATAAACGATCATGGTAGTCGCTCATATCAGTTCGAAACAGTCTTTTCTCTATTCTTAACTTGAAATCCTTGTCAGGACCCTCTTGCCATAATATCAGGGGTTTTATTTCATCAGAGAAATCTAGTTGGTCAAAACCCAACTTCTTCAGGCATACCTTTTCAACCTTCCTTTTCTTCTTCCCTAGGACCCTCTTAGCACCCTCTCCTCTCTCATCTTTCCCCCTGATCCTTTTCTTCTGCTTTCTCTGTGCTTCGATCTTATCTTCAGCACGGGTTTTCCTGCCAACTGATGAGAAGATGTCTGATCTGCTCTTCTTCTTACTGTCTGATCTCTTTTTCTTGGAAATAATATGATCTCGGTTTCCTCTCGTCATCCTGGGTCCAAGTGGTTTCACACATCTAGCGTCATTCTTGTCTTCCAAGTAATCTTTTTCGCGGCTTTTAACGTTGTACCACACGAACTCCTCCGCAACTTTTTGTGTCAGCAGCCTCAATGCCTCGCCTTCATCACTAGTTACTTCTCTGATATGTTGAAGCATTCCATCAAAACCCTCAGCAACGTCATCATAATCAAATTCTCGATCAAAATCAAAATATAATGGATCACGATCATGATCATCACTGATGAGGCGGCCCATATACTCCATCTTTGATCTCCTCTAGTAATTTTATATATATATAGCCAAAAAATTGCAGAAACGCAATACCAAGAAACTTGTAAACAGAAAACAATGTGTACTACTTAGAATCGAAAAGGAAAGAGAAAGAACTTGCTTAGTTCGGTAGTACGGGCTCTGGCTTCAGATTCTGGTGATTTATAAATAGCATTACTATTCCGACTCGGATTAGAACACATCAATAATCCTTTTCCGCTGCTGATTTGTTTTTTTTAACGACTTCTTGAATCCCAAGTTTAATATATTGTATTTTAAACCAAATTACTGTAAGAAAAAAATATATCTGAATAGCCGGAGGGAGATATGTCTGAATACTCGGCATAGCCGGAGGGAGATATGTCTGAATACTCGGCATAGTGGTTTAAACAAATGTTGAAGGGTTAGATAACCCATATTATTTTTAAAACTAGTGAAAAATCTTATAAAAGTCAAATAAAAATCTTAGAGCGATGTGACAGGTTTTTTTTTATCTATATAGAAAATTGATTATTTGTATATGTATTGTATTTTTTTAATTTAATATTTAGTTAGTATAATTATAATTAATAAAATCTATATAATCAAAATGAAAAGTGAATTGTATATTTTTTAATTGTAGATAACCTAAGTAAATTTGTAATTTTTTTTAGTTTTATTTTTTCTCCTGTAATATCATATTTAAAATATTAAAAATTAAAATATTGTAAATTTGTTTTTAAGAAATAAACTTAAACAAAAGAGTGTCAAATTTAAATTCAAAGGCAAATTTTTTTCTTTATAAGATTCATTAATTATATTATTACATTAAATTTATTTAAGAATATTGATATTAATTTTTTTAAGGAAAAAATCATAGGTCATTTTTTTCCTCTCTCTATATATTTATAGGCGATAATATTCAATAAATGTTTTTTATGTTATTCGATTAATTCATTATATTATTATATAAAATGTATTTAAGAATACTGATATTAATTTTTTTTATTCAAAAAATCCTAGGTCATGTTTTCTTCTCCCTATATATATTCTTATACGATAATATTCAATAAATATTAAAACATATAATTAATGATAGACTAAAAATATTCAAGAAATTTTAACAAAAGATAAAACAAAAAAAATAAAATAAAAATTAGCATTGCTATTACTGTCAAAACAATAAAAATTATTAAATTATCCGGAGGAAAATATATTAACGAAGAGTAAGCAAGAAAAGCAATTAAATTATCATTATAATAATAATAATAATTATTATTATTATTATTTTGTTAAGTACAAAATTAAAATTTGAACACAAACTTTTTTATGTTATCCGATTTATTCATTATATGATTATATTAAATGTATTTAAGAATAATGATATTAATTTTTTATATTCAAAAAATCCCAGACAATGTTTTCTTCAACCTATATATATTCCTATGAGACAATATTCAATAAATATTAGAACATATAATTAATGAAAGACTAAAAATATCCTAGAAACTTTAACAAAAGAAAAAAAATATATATCATTGTCATCACTGCCATAACAATAAAAATCATTAAATTATACAGAGAAAAAAAATATTAACAAAAGAATGAACAAGAAAAACAATTAAATTATTATTGTTGTTGTTGTTGTTGTTAATATTGTGTTGAGTACAAAATTAAAATTTGAAGACAAATGTTTTTTATGTTATCCGATTTATTCATTATATGATTATATTAAATGTATTTAAGAATACTAATATTAATTTTTATATTCAAAAATCTCGAGTAATATTTTCTTCTCCTATATATATATATTCCTATGAGATAATATTCAATAAATATTAGAACATATAATTAATGAAAGACTAAAAATATCCTAGAAACTTTAACAAAAGAAAAAAAAATATCATTGCCATTAGTGTCATAACAATAAAAATCATTAAATTATATGGAGAAAAAAAACATTAACAAAAGAGTGAGCAAGGAAAACAATTAAATTATTATTATTATTATATATTTTAATATTTTTAAAAAACAATCCCAATCTTACCTCCAAACATGCACATAATCACCCACCATAAAACGATATTATTATTTTTCAACCCGGCTACAAAAAAAATCTTGTAGGCTCACGAACCATTATACCATCTAAACAAAATTTAAGAATATCCATCTCAACACCTCACTAAATCATACAAATATCCTTCTGAAATATTAAAGAAATATTGAAATAATAATTAATATTATATTAGAAAAACTGTTATATAACTTCATTCATCTTTGAAGCAAATCACCATGGAAATTTGCAAACTAAAAAACAAAGCCCAGTTCTTAGAAAGAAAGAAAAAAAGCGACGGTTGAACTCCTCTGCATTGAATTTTCAACACGTAGAGAACCACTCGGCCACAGTCACTACTTTATCATTTCTACCATAAAATATAAAAGAAGAAGTCCTGTGTCGAGAAAAAAAAATGAATTCATGTGCGCTCGAAGCACGGGATTAAATATCCAGTCCACAGCTATCTGTGTGTGCATGAACAGTGTTAGCTACAGTAAACAACTCATTTTGTTTTAGGTATATTGATAATTTTCAAACATCACCTAGAACACTAAGGCTAATAGATGGGTAATTAGCAATTTAAGTTGTTGCTTGAAACAGAAGGTAGAGAAATCCCAAACTGAACATCTTAAAACGCCTTTCATCTCTTAAATCGATTCCAAGAGGAAGCGTGTATTGTTAGACCACCACAGATTAGGGTATTAGACTTCAATCTGAAAAGCAATTTGGGAAATTCGATCGGCAGTTTCGGTGTCATGCTTAGGGTAAATTTCTCTGGCAAAATTGATCCACGCACTTCTGTCTCAAACCTTCATGTAAACAGAAAGTGACTGGTTTTCCTTCAACCAGGATTCAACACCAAAAAGATAGGCATTATCTATACAGAGTACATGTACAGATTTTTATAGATCATAAAAGTTTAAAATACTTGTTGTCACAAAAAGAATTGAATATGCGGCAGATGAGATGGATGGAGCTGATCAAAGATTATGATTGTATTATTGGCTATCACCCAGGAAAAAGCTAATGTGGAGGAAGATGCTCTGAGTCGGAAGAATAAAGCTCTTATTGGTGGCTTACTAGTGCGAGGTAATAAAGAACTCTTGGAATTTGGTGGGCTAAATGTGCATTTGGATGTGACTTCAGGAGGAATGTTAATGGCGATGTTAGTGCTACAATATGATATGAGAGAAAAGATACAAAAGGCTCAAGGGGAAGATCCCGAAGTAAAGAAAGAAATGAATAATGTAAAAGTCGGCCAAGACTCTTTATTTCGAGTGTCGAATGATGGGCTCGTAGTGATGGGGAAAAATATATTTACATGATGACAAGGTTTTTAAGGTGAAGTTTTAAAAGAAGCTCATCAGTCTAAATTGGCGATCCATCCAGGGAGCACGAAAATATATAGAGATTTGAAGGAGAGTTACTGGTGGCCAAACATGAAAAAGCATATAGCAGAATATGTGCCCAAGTGTGCCATATGTCAGCAGGTGAAAGTACAACATCAACGACCGACTGGAGAATTCTAGCCTCTTCCTATTCCAGAATGGAAATGGGAGAATATCACTCGTGGATTTTGTATCTAGGTTACCAAGAAGCGGGAAATGACACAATTTTATATGGGTGATCGTGGATAGACTCACAAAGTCTTCTTTATTTTTCCTATGAAGAATACGGGATTCAATTGAAAAAATAGCTCATTTATATATCAAGGAGGTAGTGAGATTGCATGGTGTACCAATTTCTATAGTTTCCAATAGGGATCCTCGGTTTACAATAAGGTTATGACCATGTATACAACGGGCTTTGGGTACCATATTGAATCTAAGCACAGCTTTTCATCCACAGACTGATGGGTAATCTGCGGACAATACAGATTTAAGAAGATTTGTTGTGGTCTTGTATTCTAGAGTTTGGAGGTCAATGGGAGTGTCGCACCCCAAAAATGGTTAGAGAGCGGCAGCGTGGCAACTGGTCCCCATGAGCGGGGAGAGATTATGTGTCGGGGGGATTATTTATTTTTTTGTAACAAAGGGAGTCGCCACCTAGTATTATGGTTACTAGGAAACCTATGACTGGTCTTTCAGAGATTCTAGGGTAAGGGACTGGTTGCGTAAAGGGAAGGTTTTAGCACCCCTAGTACGCCCTACTTAAGGTAAGCTGCTTGGTGTTTTTGTTTGTCTTATAATTGCTAAGATATTAAAAAAAAATATTACATGTTGACGATATATCATTCACGCCGAATATTTTGGATAGAATTTATCCAAACTCCGAAAAATGAATAATATGAATCACCAAAAAGTTTTTTTATATTTTTTTGAATATTGGCTAATACCCTTTGGATTTTACAAACATAATGTAAAATCTCAAAAATGCAGGAAATGATTTTTTCGTTGCAAAATCCATGCTAAAACTCATTTTTTCTTCAAAAAAAACCAAGATAATCTATCTTTTTTCAAAAGAAACAATTTTAAAAATATGCTAGTGTATTGGCCTTATGCAAGAAAAATAACACACCTTTTTTAGATTTTTTTTGTATATAAAAAAAACAAAAATATTTTTTTTATATATTTGTTTATTATTTTTTATTTATATTATTATTTTATTATTTTATTATTATATTATTATTTTTCAGGTGGGATGGGTCGCCACTCACCCTTTTTCAATCTGAGTCGCCAATTCAGTCGGTCTCTGGTCGGTGACGACTCATCCTTATGAGCCGTCTAGGCCGTGGCCCAGACGGTCTCGGTCTGGGCCCTCGGCCTAGACGATTTCACCGGTCCGGGTCGGGAACAAAACCCGACCGACCCGGTTATCTACGATAGCAGGGGCTAAAACACAGGGAAGATGAACAGTGAAATATCGATTTTTCAAGTACAAAGAATGGGAATTCTGTTAATACCTTAGTGTAGAGAACGTCGAGGTGGTTCTTTTGGTCGTGATGGTGTCGAGAATGGTGGTCTGAGCTCGCCGGAGAAAGGGCTAGAAGTCACGGGCTGCACTGCAACAACGTCGGTGTTGCTCTGCCTTTGCCTAGCCTGAGCTGCTAGTGAGATGTCTGGCGTGAAGTGGAGGTTTATGGCGACGTCAAGGGTGGTTCTCGGTGGTCTGAGGTGGAGATTGGAGTTGAGCCGAAGAGAGGGAGTTCACCGAGACGAAGAGGAGAGAGAGACGTCGAGGGGTCATTGTTCAGACGGAGAGAGGTCTCTTACGCCTTCGTCCGAGAGGTGGATGAGCTGACGAGGTTTGAGGGTGGTTTAGTGGTGATGATGAAGAGTAATTGATGGTGAAGTTTCTTCACCTCCAGGGAGAGGGTGAGGACTGGTGGTCTGTTTTCTACAGACCAAGAGGCGAAGGAGACCCGGAAATGAAGGTCCCATAATGAAGAAAAATAGCGATTTTTTAGTAAAATTTTCCCTGGTTTCTTTGATTTTTTTCCTTTTTCTTGTTTTTGCACTTGCTCCCTCTTTCTCATTATAAAGCGACGAGTTAAAAGCGGGGCATGGCTCAAGGAATTTTTGAAAAATGGGATTTGGGTGGCTCAATGTGCATGGTATGTCCGAAAACATGGGGGTTTCAGGTGGCTCAAAAATTTTATTTTTTATTTTTTATTTATTATTTTTATTTGTATTATTTTTATTTCTTTCATTATTTTTTTTTATAAAATACAGTTTGGTCCCTCCATTTGTTACTCCTCTAATTGCACCCTTAATTGAACTTAAATTTATGATCTTGTGCAATTATGTCCTTGTGGAAAATTCAAGGTTAACTTTAAACTTTGCGCACCTTTTTACTTTGGTCCTCGATTTTTATTTGTGCAATATAGTTCCCTACTCGACCGTAAAACTTTTAATTTGTTCAATTAGGTCCCCGATTTTGCCTGATTGCTTGAGAAAAATTCAAATTGACCACTGAAAATTCAAATATCACCAATTCAGCCCGAATTAATTTTAAGAACTTGATTTCGTATTGACTAAGCCTTTAATTTGATCAATTTAAAGTATAATTAAGTCGTCAAACTTAGTTAAACTCTCTAATTGGATCTAAATTAATTCTTGAATATAATTACGCTTTTATATTAAACCAACGACTATATCAAATTGGTCCATAAAAATATAATTATATTTTATGACTTAGTTTATGCGCGGATTTATCTTATAATAAATTACTTTAGCTTAATTGTCGTTTTATTTTTGGGCATAAAAGGGTACAATCGAACTTTCAAAGATGTCCAAAATTTTAACTTGACTTTCTTACCGACACCCCCCCCCATTTATTTATTTATTTATTATATATATATATATATATATATTTAGCTTTGAAGCATGACCCAAAATTGGGTTACAACAGTTGCCCACTTCTTTACAATGCTTGCGACTAAAGTCTTTACCAAAGACTTTAGCTTAGTAAGTGTTGTAAAGAAAAATAGAATTTGTCTCATTGTGACGGGTGACCTACCCTTGTTAGGAGAGTCTCGACAGTGATGGATGACTTGCCCGGGTCTGATTGTGACGGGTGACCTGCCCGAGTTAGTAAAGTCTCGATAGTGACAGATGACTTACCCGGGTCTGATTGTGACGGGTGACCTGCCCGAGTTAGTAAAGTCTCGATAGTGACAGATGACTTACCCGGGTCTGATTGTGACAGGTGACTCGCCGGGTTAGTAAAGTCTCGATAGTGACGGATGACTTACCGAGTCCGATTGTGACGGGTGACCTTCCGGGTTAGTAAAGTCTCGATAGTGATGGATGACTTACCCGGTCCGATTGTGACGAGTGACTGCCGGGTTAGTAAAGTCTCGATAGTGACGGATGACTTACCGGTCCGATTATGACGGGTGACTCGCCGGAGTTAAAAGAGTCTCGATAGTGACGGATGACTTACCGAGTCCGATTATGACGGGTGACTCGCCCGAATGAAAGAGTCTCGATAGTGACGGATGACTTACCGGTCGGATTATGACGGGTGACTCGCCGGAGTTAGTAAAGTCTCAATAGTGATGGATGACTTACCCGGTCGATTATGACGGGTGACTCTGCCGGAGTTAGTAAAGTCTCGATAGTGACGGATGACTTACCGGTCGGATTATGACGGGTGACTCGCCGGAGTTAGTAAAGTCTCGATAGTGACGGATGACTTACCGGTCTGATTATGACGGTTGACCTGCCCGAGTTAGTAAAGTCTCGATAGTGATGGATGACTTACCCGGGTCGGATTATGACGGGTGACCTGCCCGAGTTAATAAAGTCTCAATAGTGACGTATGACTTACCGAGTCCGATTGTGACGGGTGACTGCCTGATCGAAAGACTCCGATAGTGACGGATGACTTACCGGTCCGATTGTGACGGGTGACTTGCCCGATCGAAAGATGGAAGGATCTCATTTTACGGGTGACCGACCGGTTCAAGGAACGAAACAACACCGATTCTCAATCAATTGTCCATGGTTTTGTCGACCTAAGATTCGATTTCTCCATATCTTTCATGACTTTCAATTATATCGACTTTCGCCACACATTTCTGTCGAGGTTAGTGTTATGACAATAATATGCATGTTTTGTTACCTCTTTAGAAACATAGGTCCCCCCCTTCTTCGTGGTAGTCTTCCTTCATAGGATGTGTTCCCCATGCCATATCTTTACGCTTGGCGATGAGACTTTTGCTCCATATAGGACCCTTTCTAGCTCCATTGTAATTTTTATTTTTACTCATGTCTAAAAAAACTCAAAACGATATATACTTGAAAAATTTCAAAACATGGTTTTATTTGCAAATTGACCTTTTAAAACAAATCGCTATTTTATAATCTTGCCTCAGTGTAGAGCACAAAATAGATCAAAAATACAAATTGATACTTTTAAAAAAATAGTTATTTTATAATTTTGCCTCAGCGTGGTGCACAAAATAGATCAAAAATAAATGATAGAACGTAAATAAATATTATAAGATCATGTGCTTTGGAAAAGATTTCTTGCAAGAATTCTGGTCGAATTTTATCTATTGAGGAAGGTTACAACATATTAGGCATAATATTTCTTACAGAGTCAGAATTCACAGGCCTAGCTAGCTCTTCTCCATCCATTCTAGATAATAGCAAAGCTCCCCCTGAGAATGACTTCTTCACCACATACGGGCCTTCATAGTTTGGGGCCCATTTACTCTGATCTTGCCCTGTTACAAACAATATTTTCTTTAAAACCAAGTCGCCTTCTTGGAATTTTCGAGGTCGGACTTTCTTATCATATGCTTTGGCCATCCTTTTTGCCATCATATGTCCACTAGCATGGGTCGAGCAGATCCCTTCATGAACTTCTCGCAATGCGTCTCTAGCTTCAACCCCATCTAGGCATCTCGAGCAAAGTCCCATCGGATGACCTCTTATATAAAACTTCTCCATCAAGGTAAAAATCCATTGTCGACCTTACGAAGGTCTTTTTCGATGTTGGATGCCCCCATGGGATAAGTCCGATTCTGGATGAAGTTCTTGATATCGTAGTACCAAGGGTTTCCATCTATTTCTTCTTTAACTGAGCAACAATGAGACGGGTTATTTCTGATATCGATGTGTATCGACTGTAAATTTTGCCCGAAGTCTATTCTAGTCATAGAGGCTAGAGTAGCCAAAGCATTTGCAAACTGATTTCCTTCCCTTCCTAGATGTGTGAACTCTATTTCCTTAAACTCCTTAGCTGGTTTAGATAGATACTCTTGGTAGGGTATCGGCTTTTCTTCTTTGGTTTGCCATTCCCCTTTACACGACAAATAATTAGCATCAAATCTCCATATACATCTATCTTCTTTACGTTCAACTCCAATGCAGTCTCTAAACCAAGAATACAAGCCTCATACTCAGTTGTGTTATTAGTGCACCGAATTGCAATTTCGTTGAAGCTGGGTATTGTTTCTTGTCGGAGATATTATCACTGCCTGGCTCCGTTACCACATATGTTCACAGACACCATCAAAGTACATAGTCCACCATCCGGGTTTTCCTTCCTCTATCGAAAACACATCCTCATCCGGAAAATCAAAGTTTAACGGCTCATAATCCTCCATAGCATGGTCCGCCGGTGATCAGCAATAACACCGCCTTTTACTTGCTTTCCTTGTCATGTACACTATATCATACTCAGATAGCGGAACTTGCCACCTAGCGATTCAATTTGGATAAGTAGGGTTTTTCACAAATGTACTTCAACGGGTCTAATTTAGAAATTAGCCATGTGGTATGATACAACATATGTCTGTCGCAACCTTTTGCTGCCCATGCTAATCCACAACACAACTTCTCAATCATAGTATACCTAGACTCACACTCCATGAACTTCTTGCTTAAATAATAAATGGCCTTTTCCTTCCTCCCTGATTCATCCTGTTGCCCAAGCACACATCCCATCGTTGTTTCGATCCATCGTTAAGTATAAAATCAATGGCCTTTTTGGTGCAGGGGAACCAATAGAGGTGGTTTCAGCAAGTACTTGCTTGATTTTCTCAAAAGCTTCTTCACATTCTGCGTTCCAAATGCCAGGATTCTTCTTTCTTAACAAGCTGAAAAATTGGGTCACGAGTTGTGGTTAATTGGGATATGAACCGAGTAATGTAATTTAACCTTCCCAAAAATCCCTTTACTTCCTTCTCAGTCTTCGGAGCGGGCATATCCTGAATAGCTTTTACTTTTCAGGATCTACCTCTATTCCTTTGTCACTCACCACAAATCCTAGCAACTTCCTAGACTTCACCCCAAATGAACATTTTGCGAGGTTAAGCCTCAATTTATATTTCCTTAACCTTTCAAATAATTTCTTCAATATTTGAACATGATTCTCCCTTTTTCCCGATTTAGCGATCATGTCATCCACGTATACTTCAATCTCCTTGTGCATCATGTCGTGAAATAAAGTCACCATAGCCCTTTGATAAGTGGCACCAACATTCTTTAACCCAAATGGCATGACTTTATAGCGAAAGTCCCCATGGTGTAACAAATGTCGTCTTCTCCTTATCTTCCGAGTGCCATTTTTATTTGATTATAACCTGAGAAACCATCCATAAAGGAATACACGGAGCTACTAGCTGCATTATCAACTAACATGTCTATATGTGGTAAAGGAAAATTATCTTTAGGGCTAGCCCGATTTAAATCCCTAAAGTCCACACAGACTCGAATCTTGCCCTCCTTTTTGGGTACCACTACTATGTTGGACACCCATTGCGGATATTTGACCACCTTTAAGAAACCCGCGTTCCATTGCTGTTCAATCTCTGCCTTTACTTTGATCAGAACTTCTGGGTGCGTTCTTCTTAGCTTTTGTTTAATCGGTCTGCACCCCTCCTCCAATGGTAACTTATGGATCACGATATTTGTATCTAGATCGGGCATATCCTCATAAGACCAAGCAAAAACATCTGTATAATCTCGAAGCAGTGCAATCAAGTTTTCTCTTTCCTTTTGCGTGATCAAAGTTCCTACCTTGAGCTCTCTTTGGCTTTCTTCAGTGCCCATATTTATGGTTTCAAGTTCCTCGTTAGCGGGTTTCCAAACTTGTTCGTGTTGTTCTAACAATTTTGCGAACTCTTTAATGTTATTTTCATCCCCGACTTCCTCTTCTACAGCTATTACGTGTTCTTTATAATTCGGCCATTCATTCTCAGTGTAAAATGCAAGTGGTGTTGTGGAAGTTCCGCTTTCAGGGTTCCTGAAAGCGGAAAATGAGTGTAAATGCACCAAATAAAAATAAGAAAAAGATGAACAAAAATGCATGATCTTCATAAAAATGCAGTTCACAACAAACAAGGGTAAAATCTGATTGGCCTGTTGGGCCTTAAAACAAAACAAACCAAAACAAATATAGAAAACATTGTTCATTACATTCTGAAAACCAATGGAGCTTCTTGGGTTTCCCAATTCTGGAACTTCTCTCCCTTGGCCAATTTCCGAATGCATGCATGGGCAGTGACTTCCTCTACGGCATAGATGGTCAGTTGTGGTAGCTCTTCATCCCTTTTCCCTGACTGAGTCTTCGTAACGATGCTCTGAACTTCCTCGTTTTCCACAATATTTATGCTCATAGATGACATCTTGACATCTTCTGAAGAAAACTCTCGAGTCCTGGATCAGGTTGTATGACATACTGCTGACATACGTTGTGGTAGCTCTTCATCCCTTTTCCCTGACTGAGTCTTCGTAACGATGCTCTGAACTTCCTCGTTTTCCACAATATTTATGCTCATAGATGACATCTTGACATCTTCTGAAGAAAACTCTCGAGTCCTGGATCAGGTTGTATGACATATGCTGACTTTGAAAATGAGACTCTGATCGGAGGAATGACTAAATTCTCTTCTTCAGGCTTCCTTCCCTCGATCCTCGCCATTCTTTTCTCTCTTCTTACTGTTGGTAATCCTTCTTTTTAGGTTTATATCCCAACCCAAACCTTTGTTCTGCAGCCTTCGACTCGTTACCCCAATCCATTCAAATTTCTTTTTGTTGCTCTCAAAGCCTCCATTCCTGCTACCTCTCCACTACTTTCCATATTCTCTATCCTTAGCTCCCCAAAGTCAACATCCTTGTGACCTTTTGATGGAAATTGGTACACTCATCTATGTGATGCCCTTGTTCATTATGAAATGGGCAAAAGTCATTTCGCCAATGTTGTCGCACGTCCCCGCGCGGCGTTCCGGGAGGGATCCTGGCTCTCGCAATGTGGAGTTTTGATGAGGAGTCGCCACCTTGCTGTTGAGGGTCGCTAGGAACACCCGATTTGTACTGGTCTGCTCAGAGATCCAAAGGTAAGGGACTGGTTGCGTGTAGGGAAGGTATTAGCACCCCTAATACGCCTTACCTGAGGTAAGTTGCATTGTCTATTTAGATGTGATTTAAAATGTTTCAATAAGTCAGTATTTATTCATAAAAAATGTTACAATTAAAAAAGAAATCGATCAGCTTAAAAATCCAATAAATTTTATTGATTATTATTATTTCCATCGAATATTTTAGACAATAACCTTTTAAAATTTATTTATCCAAACACCGAAAAGTAAATAATAAGATACTATTCCCGTCGAATATTTTGGATAAGATTTATTTATCCAAACACCGAAAAGTGAATAATAACATACCATTTCTCCGAATATTTTAGGTTTTAAAACTTTAAGATTTATTTATCTGAATATTAACCGTGAATAATAAATTCACAAAAAAAGATTTTATACTTTTGAAATATTGGTTTTGGATTTTTACAAAGAAAACACATTTTTTATTTTATTTTCTTTTTTCCTTAACAAAACAACATAATATGGAACACATAAAACAACACACACCCACACCATCTCTTTTTCATTTTTTTCATCATATTTTAACAATAAAATACAACTCACACACACATTGTCCTTTTCATTTATCTTTACATTTTACAAATAATAATTAAAATACAATGAACTCAAATAAACACACGAATATAAAAGAAAAATTACATAATGATAAATAAAAAAAAAGGAAGCTCCCGGAACAGTGCCACATGCCCGGAACAGTGGGGTAGTGCAGGGGACTGGTGGCGCGTCTTCCAACGCGCCACCAGTCAATGGTGGCGCGTGTGACCTCGCGCCACGGAGAGGATACTGAACGAGGGGTTGTGGACCAAGCTCTTCCCTTCCTTTCCCTCTCGCTTGAGGTGGCCTCCGGTGACTCGCAAACGAACAGAACCGCAAACCAAAACACAAACAACGAAGATCGCTTCACATCGCAGATCTACCCTTCTTCTTCTTCTTACGCTTTGGCTTTCGCCCGACGAGGAGATCCACAATGACTCAAAATCTCAGGCTTGTTCTCTCTTCTCCTCGGTGGTCTGGTGGTTGGAGGCAAAAGCCGGGTAGAGAGAGATGATGAGGGAAATCAGATGGTGAGCATGGGGGTGTTGTCACGGCTGGGATAGGGAAAGATGGTGTGACCGGAGTGAGGCCGTGGGTGCTGCTGTGACCGTTGCTGTGGGGTTGCACGGATCTTCCCTTCAATCTCCCACCGGCGGTGGCCTTCAAATGGTGACCTGCAACAAAACAACACAAGGAAAACAACGGCCACACAAACACAAATTAATTTTATCTCAAATCCATTCGAGTCTCGGGTTTGTTCTTCCTTGGCTCAGGCAGAGGGTCGATGGCGCTGGCCAAGATGAGATGGAGTAAGTGGGTTGATTGTGAGAAAAAGAGGAATAAAGGCCATGGGGCTGCTGCTGTGACTGGTTGTGGTCGTGGCTGAATGAAGAGCTGGAGTGAGGATGGGAGGAGAGTGTGGTGGTCGGGGTTGAATGAGATGAAGGCTGTGTGGTCTGCTGAGTGTTGACAAAGGAAGGCTAGGAGGAGAGTGGGGGTTGGTCTCGGTGAAGGAGGTGGAGAGGACGAAGAGAATGAGAGGTTGCCGAAGAGGAGAGCTGGTCGGTGGTGAAGGAGAGACGGAGAGAGATTTTAAGGGCGGTGGAGAGAGTGAAGACAGGGCTGTTCGGGAAGAAGACTGGAGGGGGAAATGGTGGTCTGTCTGGTGGCTTCGGAAGATGGAGGAGAATGGGGAGACTAGAACGGGGAGGGCTGCAGTCGCCAAGATGATGGTGGCGGCAGCACTCTCAAAATTTGAAAGAAAATTTTTGGGCTAGGGTTTTTAGGTTTAGGTTTTTTAGAATGGGTCTCTCTCCTTTTTTCTTTTTTTTGTTCGTCCCTCTATGTTGATTAAAACCTCTATTTATAGACTTTTTATATTCAAAATTCCAAACACAGTCTTCAACTTGCGTATCCTTTTCAATTTAGTCCTTGGATTTGCAATTTGCATGATTTGACTAGTAAACTCTCAATTTGTCCAATTTTTCCTATAACAAGATATTTTTGGATTTTTTTGTTTTTTTCTATTTTTTCTATTTTTCTTTTTCTTCGAAACATAAAAATAAGTTGGTCAAAATTTGGGTAGCAACAGATGCCCCCTCTTTACAATTCTTACGACTAAAGTCTTGCAAAAGACTTTAAATAGTAAGTGTTGTAAAGAAAAATAAAGAAAATAAAATAAATAAATCATATGATGGGTGACCTACACAAATAAAAGAAATTAGATAGAAGAGTCTCGATAGTGACGGATGACTTACCCGGGTCTGATTATGACGGGTGACCTGCCCTGATGAAAGAGTCTCGATAGTGACGGATGACTTACCCGGGTCTGATTATGACGGGTGACCTGCCCAAGTAGAAAGAGTCTCGATAGTGACGGATGACTTACCCGGGTCTGATTATGACGGGTGACCTACCCAATTGAAAGAGTCTCGATAGTGACGGATGACTTACCCGGGTCTGATTATGACTGGTGACCTACCAAATTGAAAGAGTCTCGATAGTGACGGATGACTTACCCGGGGTCTGATTATGACGGGTGACCTGCCCGGGTTAGAAGTTAGAAGGGTCTCATTTTTCTGGGTGACCTACCCGAGTTAGCGATTAGAAGGGTCCCATTTTTACGGGTGACCTACCCGTGTTAGAATGTTAGAAGGGTCTCATTTTTCTGGGTGACCTACCCGAGTGTGAAGATGGAAGGGTCCCATTTTTACTGGTGACCTACTCTGGATGGAAGATGGAAGGGTCTCATTTTTACGGGTGACCTACCCTACTGGAAGATGGAAGGGTCTCATTTTTACGGGTGACCTACCTACTGGAAGATGGACGGGTCTCATTTTTACGGGTGACCTACCCGGATGGAAGATGGAGGGTCTCATTTTTCAGGGTGACCTACCGGATGGAGGATTGGGTCTCATTTTTACGGGTGACCTACCCGGATGGAAGATTGGGTCTCATTTTTACGGGTGACCTACCCGGATGGAAGATGGAGGGGTCTCATTTTTACGGGTGACCTACCCGGCTAGCATGGTCTCATTTTTCTGGGTGACCTACCCGGCTAGCGTGGTCTCATTTTTCTGGGTGACCTACCCGGCTAGCTTGGTCTCATTTTTCTGGGTGACCTACCCGAATGGATGATGATGAAAAATGGGGTCTCATTATTATGGGTGACCTACCCAGATGAAAGCTGATGAAGATGGGGATGCAATGCATGATGATGCATGGATACTTACCTAGGAAATATAGGTCCCCTTTTTCTAATGCAATGCATGGTAATGCATGTATACTTACCTAAGAAATATAATGCAATGCATGGTGATGCATGTATACTTACCTAAGAAATATAGGTCCCCTTTTTCTGATGCTCCATTGTCGTAGAATGTTTTTGCCCAGCCTCCAAAGCTTTGTTGTCATTCATTCATCAAGTCTCAAGCGCATTACTTCTTCTGGCGTATCTGCGATGATCTCTGCTCTCAGTGCTTATCAAGTTTAACATTGCCCCCAGGTGTGGTATTGTTTGATTCACCGTGAAGGAGTGTAACCAACCATCAATTTTCTTGGAATCTCTCAATAACAACTCCTGGGTTTGCGTGTGTCTGCTAACAATCATTGCAAAGCTTGCTAGTGCCGACCTTATCTTCGGTTGTCGATCAGTTAATTAATCAATCGAGTCATGTTTCTCTTGCAGTATGTCATCATCAACCTTCATGGAATTTTCAAGTCATCCATAAATGCATCCAAAACTCATCGGTGCATGCTCCATGCTATCATCAATAAATTTCTCTTAGCTTGTGATCAATCTCGCCTTGAGCCGATGCAAATGTTCCGGCCATGCAATCTTAAACTCTTCGTCATAGACTCAATTTCTTCTAAACAAATCCTTTTTTTTTTTTTTTTGCAAAGAAATATGATATTGTCATTAACGAGGTTTTTTCTGTCTCTCATATTCATGCGGTGAACTGAACCTTGAGTCGATCAGCTCGCAACCATTATCTCATAATCAATCTTTATGGCATGTATACTCTTCAATATTTATCAAAATGCAACCATGCAACAAATCTTTGGAGACAAAACAAATCTACGAGTAAGATGATATTTCGAAATATGAAGTTGCCCTTCAAATGCAATCTTATTCGCAATCACTGCTGGGGCTTATCAAACAATTACTCTCTATTAAGCAATGTTGCCCTGAGTTGAATCCGTTGGTTCACATCGATGAATTTCACTAAATCAATCATCCGTACGCTTCGCTTCGCTTCCGCTTCCTTGTCCCCAGTCGATGAGAAATTATTTGCATTCCAATCAAGATCCACATTCGGCCTCTAACTGCTGAGCATTCCGATGATAGCCGAGAATTGTCAATGTCAAGGATTCTTCAAATCCGGTCAATATTTTCTCTAAATCTTTCTTGTTCTAGAATTAAGTCACTGATTTCAAAGATCATGTGCTTCCAAAGTCTAATCATTGCAATAAAATCAAAGAGATGTCATTTGTTGAAAATCAAATTCATTTGGTCAAATACCCAACACACGATATTCAATAAATGCAGATCTGTAAATATTTTGCATTTTGCAAACAGCAATTGACTCATTGTGAGATTAAAATTATCTTTTTATGGTTTTTTTTTTTTTGGGTTTCAATTCTAATCTCAGATTTTGGGGTATGTACATGATGAAGTGATGATTTGTGGTTTTCAAACAATTAGAGCTGAGTAAAAACTTGAGGTTCAGTTGAAAAATTTGTCTCATCTTTCAGTACTTACCTTATCAATATGCATAACAACTTGCAACTTTTTCATGAAATTATAACCCTTATGGAAAAACTCTAACAAATTTTGAGAGCGCCACTTATCAGTTAAAATTGCTCGCTTGATCAAGAAGGACTTTTACAAGCATGTAATGAGGCTATGGTTCATGGCTATAAAAGAAAGGGATATTCATAGGCTCAAAAAGTGTTTAAGGGTTTCAAAGACCTAGGATCACCATCATCTAGTCATTAACTCCTTTTCTCTTATTGTCTTAGTAGAAGAGAACACATCGAAATACGTTAATTATCTTAACGTGATTTTTTTATCAATCAACCAATGCTCTAAGAATCTCTACAACCATGTCATTCCTTTCATTGACAATTTCAAACTTAAAAGGGGAATACTAAAACTTGAATCATCATTTGTCATCAAATGTTATTTCAACTCTTGTTGCACTCAACATAGTCTAACAAAACAAATCTTCAAGATCTTCATTTGATGGATAAATTATCTTGAAGACTTGATAATCTTAATAACATTTCTTCCCACATGAGGTTTCACCACAGATACTAAAGGACATGCCATAGTTCAATATTCTCTTTTTTTTCATTTTTTTCTCTTCTTTTTTTTTTGAACTTATCCTTAGCATTGACTCTTGGTTTTTGACATGTCCTCTCTCAATTTGATTGCTCCCAATGTTGGGTTTTCATTCTCGAGCATTCCCCTTTTTGTTGATTCTTAATGTTGTCACTGTATCCTCAAACTACAAATCTCATATTATCCCCTACTGTATTTGCCCCCAATGTATTTGCCCCCAGTGTGAGGGTGTGATCCATGTCGGGTGTTTTTTTCAAAAAATATAATATCAGGTTCAAATTGGGATTAACAAGGGATACATATTTCAAGAATAGTGAAGGAAATAAACAAAGATGGCCTTTTGTCATTTCAAGCAAAATTGGTTTTAACTGATAAATTTTGACCTCGTCCAATGTAATGATTTGGACATGCAAGAGTCATGATTCACGGGTCCATAAATACCAAATCCATTACATGTCAATATGCATACTAATAAAGCTTAGTACCATGATGAGGTTCAAAAACTCGGTGTATAGGCTCAAAAATTGTTCGGTCACCTGGTATTGGTCATCATGTCTTTTAACAACAGTTGGGTCAATTTTGCAATCAAAATACTTTCAAAAATGAGAACTTCAAATTTTGCATGTTGGAGTTTGATCAAAATATTTTGTCCAAAATAAGAATGTCAAACATCTCTTGATTTCAAAACAACAAAAAGACAAGGAAAACACATACTTCAATGAAAATGATGATTTAACCCCAAAACAAAGTGATAACAGATAAAATCCCATGAGAAAGTTATTGACAATGCGACACTTTCTTAGACTCTCCAAACAAACATTTCTGTATTGCCACCGCTCATTGATCTCGCTTACGCTCGCGATGATTTATTGCTGACACTGCAGACGATAACATTCCCCACAAAGCTTGACTTGCCTTTTGTTGGTTAACTTTCACACTTAATCACTGATATTCTTGCAACTGTTCATCTCTTTCATCTGGATTGTGTCACTGATTTTTTTTTTACCGCGCCCCTCGTTGGTCATAAAAAGTGATTCAAGCTAGGAAGCACTCTTGTCAGAACACCAAAGTGCGCAAATCATAAAAAAATTCATCATACACTGAAAAGACTCTTTTGGCAGAAATTTTGCTTCTTCGAGCAATGTAATCTTGCAGTGCACATACTTTGACTTCTCAGACACCGGATCAAATTCAACAGTATCATGTTATGTCTTCTCTCTCAAGATATTCATCTTCGCTTTAACAGACAAAATTGTGCTCAAAATGACATGGTCTTCTGTTCATGGCGGCATAAAACTTCTTGATTTGACAGTGCCGCAATAACTCCATCTGATCCGGGGAGAAATCAATTTGATACTTTAAACAGGCAGACAACTTCTATCACTGATGCTTGCTTCCGAAAATGGATTACTCGCACTCCCTCAAAAGAAAACCTGAATTTCCCATAATCCCCATTGATGATTGCACTAACACTCTCCAAATAATATCTGGGCATATGTCCCACTTGATTTCACTCGAGAGCAGAGAACTTTGTTGTGGGCTTGCAGAAGAAACATGAATGATGACTTTGTATCGGAACCGGTTCTTCTCAGCAATATCAAATGTCCAATGACTCTTGACTCTTCGGAGGATGACAAATTGAGGGACCCCTATTTCAAAACTATAGAAATGCATGTTGAAATGCATATGCATATTTTTTTTTTGACAATCTTGCCCTTAAAAAAAACGACACGTGATTGTAACGACTGTATGCTAAACAAAAACTGTGAGAATACATGTTGAAATGTACACGCATGAATTTTTTTTTTTTTTGACAAACTTGCCCTTTAAAGAGCGACACGTAGTTGTAATGACTGCATGCTAAACAAAAACTCTGAGAATACATGTTGAAATGTGCATGCATGATTTTTTTTTTTGACCAACTTGCCCTTTAAAGAGCGACACGTGGTTGTAATGACTGCATGCTAAACAAAAATATGAGAATGCATGTTGAGATGTATATGCATTTTTTTACGGGCTCGACCCTCGAGGAAGGACGCGCGATCGTAATAATTGCATGATAAACAAAAACAATGGGAATGCGTGCAGAAATGTACATGCATGCTGACTTTTTTTTTACTCCTTCGAGGAATGACACGTGATCATAAAAATTACATGTTAAACAAAAACAATGGGAAGGCGTGCAGAAATGTATATGCATGCTGATTTTTCCTTTTTTTTTTTACTCCTTCGAGGACTGACACGTGATCTTAAAAATTACATGATAAACAAAAACTATGGGAAGGCGTGCAGAAATGTACATGCATGCTGACTTTTTTTTTTTTTACTCCTTCGAGGAATGACACGTGATCATAAAAATTACATGTTAAACAAAAACAATGGGAAGGCGTGCAGAAATGTACATGCATGCTGATTTTTTTTTACTCCTTCGAGGAATGAAAAGTGATCATAAAAATTACATGTTAAACAAAAACAATGGGAAGGCGTGCAGAAATGTATATGCATGCTGATTTTTTTTTTTTTACTCCTTCGAGGAATGACATGTGATCATAAAAATTACATGATAAACAAAAACTTGTGAGAATGCATCTTGAAAAGCATATGAATTTTTTGTTTTTTTTTTTGCTCACCCGTTTAGGAGTGAAACTTGATTGTAACAATTACATGATACACAAAAACTATGGGAATGCATGTTAAAATGCATAAGCAATTTTTTTTTTTTTTTTACAAACTCGTCTTTTGAGAAGTGACACATGCTTGTAACAATGGTATGATACACAAAAACTGTGGAACGTATGTAAAAATGCATATGCAATTTTTTGTTTTTGTTTTTTTTTTTGACAAACTCGCCCTTCGGGGAGTGACACATGCTTGTGACAACTGTACGATACACAAAAACCTTAGGAATGCATGTAAAAATGCATATGCAATTTTTTTTTTTTTTGACAAACTCGTCCTTTGAGAAGTGACACATGCTTTTAACAATTGGTGATACACAAAAACTAGTATTTCTGCTTAAACCCAACAATGCAAATTTCCTAATGATTACTGTGTCACTTATTGAATTTAAATTGCCTCGGGAAGAGTTTGTCTTAATGCAAAACAGAATGAAGGTAGCACACACCCTAATGATTGGTTCTAATCTTTACACAACAAATGATGAGTTTGCTACATTGGACTCTAAACAAAGTCTCTTGCTGCCCAGTGATCACCTTCGTAAAGGCAATATAGGGTCTTAGCAGATAATGGGATGGTACGTATACCAATCACTACCGGCTAAGCTCTCAGCGAAGAGTTGGGGTTTACACAACAAATGATGAGTTTGCTACTTTTAGCTCTAAACAGGGTCTCTTGCTGTCCCAGTGATCACCTTCGTAAAGGCAATATAGGGTCTTAGCAGATAATGGGATGGTACGTATACCAATCACTACCATCTAAGCTCTCAGCAAGAGTTTGCTACTTTTGGCTCTAAACAGGGTCTCTTGCTGTCCCAGTGATCACCTTCGTAAAGGCAATATGGGGTCTTAGCAGATAATGGGATGGTACGTATACCAACCACTACCATCTAAGCTCTCAGCGAAGAGTTGGGGTTTACACAAACTTCAACCTTGACTCAAGTCATAGGTAAGCTGCTAGTCCCCCACGTAACTTAAAGTTGCAAACTACAATGATATAATTGAAATAAATTAACGCATGAACATATATACATATGCACGAATTAAAAACGCAAAAGACTTGCTAAAAGTGAACACACAAAAAATTCAAACAGATTGAAACAAATAAATCACATCAAAATATTCAAAGCTTAGTCCAATATTTTTCAGAAAAAATACCGTCCCCAGTGGAGTCGCCATTCTGTCGCACGTCCCCGCGCGGCGTCCCGGGAGGGATCCTGGCTCTCGCATGTGGAGTTTTGATGAGGAGTCGCCACCTTGCTGTTGAGGGTCGCTAGGAACACTCGATTTGTAACTGGTCTACTCAGAGATTCAAGGGTAAGGAACTGGTTGCGTGTAGGGAAGGTATTAGCACCCCTAATACGCCTTACCTGAGGTAAGCTGCATTGTCTATTTAGATGTGATTTAAAATGTTTCAATAAGTCAGTATTTATTCATAAAAAATGTTACAATTAAAAAAAGAAATCAATCAGTGCTTAAAAATCCAATAAATTTTATTAATTATTATTATTCCCGCTGAATATTTTAGATAATAACCTTTTAGAATTTATTTATCCAAACACCGAAAAGTAAATAATAGCATACTATTCCCGCCGAATATTTTGGATAAGATTTATTTATCCAAATACCGAATAGTGAATAATAACATACCATTTCTCCGAATATTTTGGGTTTTAAAACTTTAAGATTTATTTATCTCGAATATTAGCCGTGAATAATAAATTCCCAAAAAGATTTTATACTTTTGAAATATTGGTTTTGGATTTTTACAAAGAAAACACATTCTTTATTTTATTTTCTTTTTCCTTAACAAAACAACATAATATGGAACACATAAAACAACACACACCCACACCATCTCTTTTTCATTTTTTTATCATATTTTAACAATAAAATACAACTCACACACACATTGTCCTTTTCATTTATCTTTACATTTTACAAATAATAATTAAAATACAATGAACTCAAATAAACACACGAATATAAAAGAAAAATTACATAATGATAAATAAAAAAACTCCTGAACAAGTGCCACATGCCCTGAACAGTGGGGTAGTGCAGGGGACTGGTGGCGCGTCTTCCAACGCGCCATCAGTCAATGGTGGCGCGTGTGACCTCGCGCACTGGAGAGGATACTGAACAGGGGTTGTGGACCAAGCTCTTCCCTTCCTTTCCCTCTCGCTCTGAGGTGGCCTCCGGTGACTCGCAAACGAACGTAACAGACAAACCAAAACACAAACAACGAAGATCGCTTCACATCGCAGATCTACCCTTCTTCTTCTTCTTCCGCTTTGGCTTTCGCCGACGAGGAGATCCACAATGACTCAAAATCTCAGGCTTGTTCTCTCTTCTCCTCAGTGGGCTGGTGGCTGGAGGCAAAAGCTGGGTAGAGAGAGATGGTGAGGGAAATCAGATGGTGAGCATGGGGGTGTTGTCACGGCTGGGATAGGGAAAGATGGTGTGACCGGAGTGAGGCCGTGGGTGCTGCTGTGACCGTTGCTGTGGGGTTGCACGGATCTTCCCTTCAATCTCCCACCGGCGGTGGCCTTCAAATGGTGACCTGCAAAACCAAAACAACACAAGGAAAACAACGGCCACACAAACACAAATTAATTTTATCTCAAATCCATTCAAGTCTCGGGTTTGTTCTTCCTTGGCTCGAGCAAAGGGTCGACGACGCTGGGCAAGATGAGATGGAGCAAGTGGGTTGACTGTGAGAAAGAGAGGAATAAAGGCCATGGGGCTGCTGCTGTGACTGGTTGTGGTCGTGGCTGAATGAAGAGCTGGAGTGAGGATGGGAGGAGAGTGTGGTGGTCGGGGTTGAATGAGATGAAGGCTGTGTGGTCTCGCTGAGTGTTGACAAAGGAAGTCTAGGAGGAGAGTGGGGGTTGGTCTCGGTGAAGGAGGTGGAGAGGACGAAGAGAATGAGAGGCTGCCAAAGAGGAGAGCTGGTCGGTGGTGAAGGAGAGACGGAGAGAGATTTTAAGGCGGTGGAGAGAGTGAAGACAGGGCTGTTCGGGAAGAAGACCGGAGGGGGAAATGGTGGTCTGTCTGGTGGCTTCGGAAGATGGAGGAGAATGGGGAGACTAGAACGGGGAGGGCTGCAGCTGCCAAGATCATGGTGGCATGCGCAACTTCTCAAAATTTGAAAGAAAATTTTTGGGCTAGGGTTTTTAGGTTTAGGTTTTTAGAATGGGTCTCTCTCCTTTTTCTTTTTTTTTGTTCGTCCCTCTATGTTGATTAAAACCTCTATTTATAGACTTTTTATATTCAAAATTCCAAACACAGTCTTCAACTTATGTATCCTTTTCAATTTAGTCCTTGGATTTGCAATTTGCATGATTTGACTAGTAAACTCTCAATTTGTCCAATTTTTCCTATAACAAGATATTTTTGGATTTTTTTGTTTTTTCTATTTTTTCTATTTTTCTTTTTTTTTCTTCCGAAACATAAAAAATAAGTTGGTCAAAATTTGGGTAGCAACAAATGTCATGCTTAGTTGATCCCATCAAACATCCAGATTGCACCAACATGTCGTATAATCTGGTCATGGTCACTTTTAGAGCCATTTCCTTGATATCCACTTCCACCTGCATTTACCCCACTACTTCTGCTGCATGCTTGCTAAGGGGTTCAGACTTACGTTGGGTGGATCCTCAATTGTGATCCATCCGATCTTGATTAATTGCAATACCTTCCTCTTAAAAGCTACGCAGGTCTCGATGCTATGGCCGGCGTTACCAGCATGGTACTCGCAAGTCAAATTTGGGTTGTACCAGGCAGGGAAAGGTGGGCGTGCTGGTGGTACTGGTAGGGGAGCAATATGTCCAATGTTTAGTAATTGGGCATATAATTCTTTTAGGGTCATGGGCAAAGGTGGTAGTTGTTCTTCAGCTTGTGGATAGTCTCTTCTTTGGTAGTTATTTTGATTATATGCAGGGAATTTTGGGTAAAAAGGTTGGTTTGGAGTGGTGGGTTTGGAAAAGTTGATGTTGGTGGTTTGTGGGGTAGGTGTTTGGTAGCTCTTGTAATTCTTCTATTTCCCCTTGTACCTTTCTTCCACATTATTCACCTCAACTTCTTTCTCTTCCAAATGAAACCTCTCTTCTCTACGGGTTCCACAATTCTTCCACTCGTGGATTCCCTGCTCAATCCTTTCAAGCAATCCGTACCGCATCAAAAAGTGTTGGGCGAACTTCCCATCAGTGCTCATAGTACGGAGCCTTGCACGTGTTGGCAAATAGGGTCACCATTCCGGACTCTATCAATGGAGGTTGCATATTGACGACTTGGTCCCTCTATCTCTAAGCATAAGTCCTTACAGATTCTTGATCTCCTTTCTCCATTGTCATCAAGTTGGTCCTATTAGGAGCAATCTCAAGGTTAAACTTATACTGCTTCAAAAAAGCGTCTGCCAAATCAGCCCACTTTCAAATCCTGATGTTGTCCAACCTCATGTACCAGCTAAGGGCTGACCCTGTCAGGCTGTCCTGGAAAAAGTAGATTAACAGTTTATCATCATGTATCACCTCCGCCATCTTGTTATAGTAAGAACGAAGATGGGTTTTCGGGCATTCTATTCCAAGTATACTTTATAAACTCGGGTACTCTGAACTTCCGTGGTATCACAATGTTTGGCACCAAACACGCTTCGGCTGCCCTGATTGGGTCGGATAGATCGTTCCCCTCAATTGCTCTTAATCTTTCCTCTAATGCGGACCACTTGTCATATCCCGCATGGCTGAACAATCTAGAATCCTGTGGTTCATCATCCGTTAAGTCCAATGTAATAGGGATTGGAATGGGCCGAGTGGGTTCGGGTTGTTTCTTGGGTGATCTCGACCCTGGAATATGAGGTGCCTCAGGGCATTGAACTGTCGGTGGTGCTTCCTCCGTCTGAGTTGACGTTCCCTCACCATCTCTTGTTTTTAGTACCCTTTCAAGCATGCTGGTTAAACGCGCCACATCATTTCGGACAGCTTCGAGGTCCTTCTGGTACGGAGATTCCGGCTCAATCCTTCCTTCATTTTCCATTCTTCTTCTTAACCGGGTGTTGTAGACCTTCGCAGGGGGACCTATGTTTCGTGGTTGAGCTGTTTACATGAATGCGTAAGCGAATGGAAGATGTATGTGGTATGATGAATATGCTCATGTGAAATATATTACGGAGCATACACCCTAACGATAGGTTCTAATTCTTTTATGTGAGACATGGGGTAGGCTTACTATTTGGGCTCTAAAGAGGGTCTCTCGCTGTCCCAGTAATCACCTTCGTGAAGGCAATATGGGGTCTTAGCAGATAATGGGATGGTACGTATACCAATCACTATCATCTAAGCTCTCAGCAAAGAGTTGGGGTTTACACAAACTTCAACTTTGACTCAAGTCATAGGTAAGTCGCTAGTCCCCACCTAAAGGTTTAGTGTGTGCTCTCAAAATAATAAAAAGTGATGCATGACGAGGCATATTATGATGACAGGAGAGGGTGAGGGCTGGTGGTCTGCTTTTTACAGACCGAGAGGCGAAGGGAGACCCGGAAATGAAGGTCCCGCAATGAAGAAAAATAGCGCTTTTTTCGTAAAATTTTCCTGGTTTCTTTGATTTTTTCCTTTTTCTTTTTTTTGCACTTGCTCCCTCTTTCTCATTATAAAGCGACGAGTTAAAACCGGGCATGGCTCAAGGAATTTTTGAAAAATGGGATTTGGGTGGCTCAATGTGCATGGTATGTCCGAAAACATGGGGGTTTCGTGTGGCTCAAAAATTATATTTTTTTATTTTTATTTTTATTTTTATTATTTTTATTTCTTTTATTATTATTTTTGGTATAAAATACAGTTTGGTCCCTCCATTTGTTACTCCTCTAATTGCACCCTTAATTGAACTTAAATTTATGATCTTGTGCAATTATGTCCTTGTGGAAAATTCAAGGTTAACTTTAAACTTTGCGCACTTTTTACTTTGGTCCTTGATTTTTATCTCAGTGCAATATAGTTCCCCACTCGACCATAAAACTCTTAATTTGTTCAATTAGGTCCCGATTTCAGCTTAAGTGGCTTGAAAAATTCAAATTAATCACCGAAAATTCAAATATCGCCAATTGAGCCCGAATTAATTTTAAGAATTAGTATTGACTAAGCCTTTAATTTGATCAATTTAAAGTATAATTAAGTCGTCAAACTTATTAAACCCTCCAATTGAACCTAAATTAATTCCTGAATATAATTACGCTTTTATATTTAACCAACGACTATATCAAATTGGTCCATAAAAATATAATTATATTTTATGAATTAGTTTATGCGCTGAATTTATCTTATAATAAATTACTTTAGCTTTGGATCCGCGTTTTTATTTTTGGGCATAAAAGGGTACAATCGAACTTTCAAAGATGTCCAAAATTTTAACTTGACTTTCTTACCGACACTAACCCCTCATTTATTTATTTATTATATATATATATATTAGCTTTGAGGCATGACCCAAAATTGGGTTACAACAGGGAGGATCATTTGTCATTAGTAGAATTTACTTATAACAATAGTTATCAATCTACTATTGGAATGGCACCATGTGAAGTGTCGCACCCCATCGCGAGAGCGTGGCGTCGTGACGACCCTCCCCATCAAGCAGGGATTCAATATGTGGGTCTTATCTTTATTTATGTGGAAAGGGAGTCGTTACCTAGTATTATGGTTACTAGGAAACCTAAACTAGTGTTTTAGAGATTCTAGGGTAAGGGACTCAGTTGCGTAAATGGAAGGTTTTAGCACCCTAGCACGCCCTACCTAAGGTAAGTCGCTTGGCGTTTTGTTTGCCTATGATTGTTATGATATTGATTTTTTCAAAAATATATTGGTTAAATGATGATGTATTATCCTCACTGAATATTTTGGATATTAACCCCTTAGGATTTATTTATCCAAACAACGACGAGTGAATAATAGCATATCATCCTCACTGAATATTTTGGATATTAATCCTTTTATGATTTATTTATCAAAATACCAACAATGAATAATATGAATCACCAAAAAATTGTAATTTTGGAATTTTCGCTAATACCCTTTGGATTTTACAAACATGTTGTAAAATCTAAAAATACAAGAATTGATTTTTCTTTGCGAAATCCATGTTACAATACATTTTTTCTTAGAGTTCCAAGGTAATATATTTTTTTGAAACAAAAAGATTTTTTAAAATATGCTAGTGTATTGGTCGTATGCAAGAAAACAACATATTTTTTTTTCAAGATTTTTTCAAAAAAATATAATTTTAATATGTTTTTATTATTATTATTATTTTATTTATTTATCAAGTGGTCGGATCTGTCACCCACCAGCTTGAGGTCTGAGTCACCAACTCACTGTCTCGAGTTAGTGTCAGCACCAGAGACAGCCAGGCTATTTCAAACCGGGCTGTCAGCCCATAGGTACTTGGGTCATCGACCCATATATCTTGGGACTGGGCCGTCGGCCCAGGAGATCTTTGGGCTAGGTCGTCGGCCCAAAGAATGTGGGCTGGGCTGGGCTTCAATTAGATGGATCGAAGCCCGTCCTTCTCTCGGGCTGGGCTTCCACCCAAACAGGTTGGAAGCCTGCCTCGTTTATAAATCAGGTCGGTATCCATCCTGACTGGTCGATGTACTCCTCGCATGCGTAAGAAGATGAACAGTGAAAATAGAAATTTTCGAGTGTGATGAATGGCTTACCTGTTAACACCTTTGGGTAGAGGATGTCGAGGTGGTTCTTGTGGTCGTGGTAGCGTCGGAAATGGTGGCCTGTGGTGGCCAGAAATGTGGTTGGAAGTGGACGGGTTATGCTTGCTGGCGTTGGGGCTGCTCTGTTTTCTTTGTCGGAGAAGATGGTTGAGCTGTAGTTGTTGATGGAGGAGACGGCGGTGGTGCTGAGGAGGGATATGTGTGGTCGACGGTGAACCTAGTTGGTCGGCCGAGAGAGAGAGAGAGAGCTCCAGGCCTTTTTTTTAGAGAGAGAGAGAAGAGAAAAACAAGAAAAAAAACAAAAAACAAAGGCCAGAGGAGTAAAAGAGAGCAGAGGCGAGGGAAAGAAAATTTGAAAATTCACGTGAAATCTTCCTGGTTTCCTTCAGTTTTTTTCTGTCCCCTCATCCTTCCCTTTTCTTTTTGTTCATCGGTTTTTATAGCCCTGAGACGGGGTTACCATTGCAAACAAACAGTCGGCTAACAACAGCGGCGGCCGGCTTTCCGGCGACGAGCAGGTGACTGGTCGGCGGTTGTGGCAGACAACCTGTCGGCGACGAGGGCAGTAGCTTTTTGAGTCGGTGCATGTGACAAGGGGTGTTTTTAAGGGGTAAAATACAATTTGGTCCTCCGATTTGTATTTGCTCTTATTGCACCCCGATTGGATTTCAATTTATGATTTTGTGCAATTGCACCCCTTTCCGAATTTCAACATTAGCCTTAACTTTGTGCATTTCTTTTATTTTGGTCCTTGACTTCTAATTTGTGCTATTTAATCACCAATTGACAATTAAACTTTTAATTTGTTCAATTTCGTATAATTGGCTAAAAAATTCAATTGGGTCTCCAAAAATTTTGATTTTCTCAATGGAGCCCAAATTAAATTCAAGAACTATGCATAATTACACTTTTATACTGGCCAACGATTAAATCGAACGGGCCCTTAAAAATATAATTATATCTTTTGACTTAATTTTTACGCAGATTTATATGATAATAAATTACTTTAGCCTTGAATCTGCATTTTCCTTCATTTTTGGGCACAAAAGAGGTACGATCGAGCTTTCAAAAACATCCAAAATTTCACCTTGTTTTTTTCTACCGACACTAGCCCTTTTTACTCTTTTTTTGTTATTTTTCGGGTAGTTTTGGGGAATGGCCTAAAATTTGGCTATGACATGAAGCATGGTATGGAAGGGGATGTCGAACTGCAGTATGTTGGGATTAAGTTGGGGAAAGAAAATTATTGGGACCTGAACTGGTGCAAATCATGGTTGATAAGGTGAAGGTGATAAAGGAAAGGATGAAAGAAGCTTAAGACCGGCAAAAGAGCTATGCAGATAATCGACGAAGACCTCCGGACCTCGAGGACAAAAATTTCTTATGAGGGAGAATGTAAAACCTCCCAGATAAAAATCATAAATGACTACTTTTATGTAAAACAAAACAATTAGTAACTCTTGATTGGGTTATCAAAATATTCGACATTTTGCTTGAAGCCTTCTAATAAGATACTTTAACTTGGGTTAAAATTTCAGAATTTTTAGAGAAATTGAAAATTTGACAAAAATCACAATTCACTAGTCTTACGTTATTGGATGTAATTATCAATCCGACGATTGGATTGAGCTGAAAATTTCTGAGGAACCTTAAAATATATTGAATAAATTCTGGTTAAAATTTTAAGATAAATAGAGCTCAGTAGTGCTAGCAAATAAAATATTCATTAAGGGTATAATAGAAATTGGCCATTGAAAACAAACATATAAGCTCTCCTTTTGTTCTAATAACTGTTGAATGGGCAGAAGTAGAAACACAAAGTGAATAGAAATAGAGCATAACATGAGAGAAAGAGAGAAAAGTGAGTAAAAACACAATAAATTGAGAAAATACCTTTATAAGCTTGCAATTTCACTAAAGCAAGTGGAGGATATGAGAAAGGGAATTCAGCTAACCTTGGAAGAGAAGAGAAATTGGAAAAAAAGCAATAGGTAAGCATGAGAAGTTTAGATTTCATGTTTGATTTAGATTTGTTCTTAAGCTTATTTGATTTAGTTGGGAAGTAAATTAATGGAATTTTACCTTAGTTTCCCTTAAATCCTATATTTTTGAACTTATGATTCTTATGTGAATTTGGGGGAAATAGGAGAGGAAGGAAAAAATGATGAAACTGGAGTGGAATGGAATGAAAATAAGTTGAAATAACAAGTAAATGAAAAAAATGGAGGAAAAAGAAACACCACATTTGATAGATGAATTACATTCAAATTAAAAGAGAAATAAACTAGTTAAAAGAAAATATAAAGACAAGATGTCTAGATTTTGTTTGAATATAGTATTTAGATAAAATGAATAATATGATGCGAGGGTATAAGGAATAGAAGAATAATTTGATAGAGGAATTATAAAAATTATAAAAAAAAAGACGTAAAAAAATAACATAGGACAATTTGGTTTAACTTATCAAAATCATGAGCCAAGTCATTAGATCGAGATAACTTAGGTCAATCATTTTCTTTTTCTAGTTAGCCATGAATCAGCAAGGGAGATTGCTTAGAAATGCCTTTTCAAATTCATATATAGTCCTGATGGAACGATAAACACCATGCAGCAATAAGAATTCAGCATTCCACAATAACATTACATGCATAAATTAAGAAGCACAAATCACATTTAATAGAAAAGTCAACTAATTTCTTGAATAAACGTACGCTAATGGAATCAGAAATACATCGCAAGAGAGACAGGAAAACAGAACTGAAAGCTAAATAATCAATCGATCCCAGTACATTAAAAGCGTCTTAAAACCATAATGAGCAACATAATTAACTTTCTAATCAATCAAACAAGACCTTAAGTAGCATTGCTTCTGCTTCCAAATGCACCATCTCTGCAACCTTGCCCGTCGCAGACCTTAATCAGCACAAAACATAGATTCTCGTTGCGCCTGAAGGAATAAATCTGCACAAAATCATTCTCCTGTAGAACTCCCTTATTCAGCACACTCTTCCAGCTTGTGGTTAGCATTAAGCAGCTGCTGGTGTTCATGTCCCACTTCCTCAAACGCATCGTTTCGATATGGCTGGCGCCTGTCAGATCATAAAGCTTCACCTCGATGCCCTTAGTTTCTGATTTGGGTTTGGCCAATTCCATGTTCTCTTCATCATTCAGAAACCCTTCAAAATCCTTTATCTGGTTCACGGGCATTGATAAACGATCATGGTAGTCGCTCATATCAGTTCGAAACAGTCTTTTCGCTATTCTTAACTTGAAATCCTTGTCAGGACCCTCTTGCCATGATATCAGGGGTTTTATTTCATCAGAGAAATCTAGTTGGTCAAAACCCAACTTCTTCAGGTATACCTTTTCAACCTTCCTTTTCTTCTTCCCTAGGACCCTCTTAGCACCCTCTCCTCTCTCATCTTTCCCTCTTATCCTTTTCTTCTGCTTTCTCTGTGCTTCGATCTTATCTTCAGCACGGGTTCTCCTGCCAACTGATGAGAAGAAGGCTGATCTGCTCTTCTTCTTACTGTCTGACCTCTTTTTCTTGGAAATAAACCGAATATGATCCCGGTTTCCTCTGGTCATCCTGGGTCCAAGTGGTTTCACACATCGAGCGTCATTCTTGTCTTCCAAGTAATCTTTTTCGCGGCTTTTAACGTTGTACCACACGAACTCCTCCGCAACTTTTTGTGTCAGCAGCCTCAATGCCTCGCCTTCATCACTAGTTACTTCTCTGATATGTTGAAGCATTCCATCAAAACCCTCAGCAACGTCATCATAATCAAATTCTCGATCAAAATCAAAATATAATGGATCACGATCATGATCATCACTGATGAGGCGACCCATATACTCCATCTTTGATCTCGTCTTGTAATTTTATATATATATAGCCAAAAAGATTGCAGATACGCAATACCAAGAAACTTGTAAGCAGAAAACAATGTATACTATTTAGAATCGAAAAGGAAAGAGAAAGAACTTGCTTAGTACGGGCTCTGGCTTCAGATTCTGGTGATTTATATATAGAGTGGGGGGGGGGGGGGTTACTATTCCGACTCGGATTAGAACACATCAATAATCCTTTTCCACTGCTGATTTGTTTTTTTTAACGACTTCTTGAAACCCAAGTTTAATATATTGTATTTTAAACCAAATTACTGTAAGAAAAAAATATATCTGAATAGCCGGAGGGAGATATGTCTGAATACTCGGCATAGCCGGAGGGAGATATGTCTGAACACTCGGCATAGTGGTTTAAACAAATGTTGAAGGGTTAGATAACCCATATTATTTTCAAAACTAGTGAAAAATCTTATAAAAGTCAAATAAAAATCTTAGAGAAATCTAACGGGTGATATACCCGCGCGATGTGACAGGTTTTTTTTTATTTATGTAGAAAATTGATTTTTTGTATATATATTGTATTTTATTAATTTAATATTTAGTTAGTATAATTATAATTGATAAAATCTATATAATCCAAATGGAAAGTGAATTGTATATTTTTTAATTGTAGATAACCTAAGTAAATTTATATTTTTTTTTAGTTTTATTTTTTTTACGGTAATATTATATTTAAAATATTAAAAATGAAAATATTGTAAATTTGTTTTTAAGAAATAAACTTAAACAAAAGAGTGCCAAATTTAAATTCAAAAGCAATTTTTTTATAAGATTCATTAATTATATTATTACATTAAATGTATTTAAGAATATTGATATTAATTTTTTTAAGGAAAAAATCATAGGTCATTTTTTTCCTCTCTCTATATATTTATAGGCGATAATATTCAATAAAAAAAATTTTATGTATTCAATTAATTCATTATATTATTATATAAAATATAATTAAGAATACTGATATTAATTTGTTTTATTCAAAAAATCCCAGGTCATGTTTTCTTCTCCCTATATATATTCTTATAGGATAATATTCAATAAATATTAAAACATATAATTAATGATAGACTAAAAATATTCAAAAAAATTTAACAAAAGATAAAACAAAAAAATAAAATAAAAATAAAAATTAGCATTGCTATTACTGTCAAAACAATAAAAATTATTAAGTTATCCGGAGGGAAAAAATATTAATAGAAGAGTAAACAAGAAAAAGAATTAAATTATTATTATTATTATTGTTGTTATTATTATTATTATTATTATTATTATTATTGTGTTAAGTACAAAATTAAAATTTGAAGACAAAATTTTTTATGCTATCCGATTTATTCATTATATGATTATATTAAATGTATTTAAGAATACTGATATTAATTTTTATATTCAAAAATCCTGTGCAATGTTTTCTTATCCCTATATATATTCCTATGAGATAATATTCAATAAATATTAGAGCATATAATTAATGAAAGACTAAAAATATCCTAGAAACTTTAACAAAAGAAAAAAAATATCATTGCCATTACTTCCAAAACAATAAAAATCATTAAATTATACAAAGAAAAAAAAACATTAACAAAAGAGTAAGCAAGAAAAAAAAATTAAATCATTATTATTTTTATTATTATTATTATTATTGTGGAAAGCACAAAATTAAAATTCGAAGACAAAATTTTTTATGTTATTCGTTTTATTCATTACATGATTATATTAAATGTATTTAAGAATATTGATATTAATTTTTTATATTCAAAAAATCTCAGGTAATGTTTTCTTATCCTTATATATATTTCTATGAGATAATATTCAATAAATATTAGAACATATAATTAATGAAAGACCAAAAATATCCTAAAAACTTTAACAAAAGAAAAAAAAATATCATTGCCATTACTGTCAGAACAATAAAAATCATTAAACTATACGAAGAAAAAAAAACATTAACAAAAGAGTGAGCAAGAAAAACAACTAAATTATTATTATTATTATATATTTTAATATTTTTAAAAAACAATCCCAATCATACCTCCAAGCACATAATCACCCACCATAAAACGATATCATAATTCTTCAACCCAGCTACAAAAAAAATCTTGTAGGCTCACGAACCATTATACCATCTAAACAAAATTTAAGAATATCCATCTCAACACCTCACTAAATCATACAAATTTCCTTCTGAAATATTAAAGATAATAATTAATATTATATTAGAAGAACTGTGTTATATAAATTCGTTCATCTTTGAAGCAAATCACCATGGAAAGCTACGGGCTAAAAAACAAAGCCCAGTTCTTAGAAAGAAAGAAAAAAAGGGAGGTTTGAACTCCTGTGCATTGAATTTTCCAACACGTAGAGAATCACTCAGCCATGGCCACTACTTCATCATTTTTATCATTTCTACGATAAAATATAAAAGAAGAAGTCCTGTGTCGAAAAAAAAAAAGAGGAATTCATGTGCGCGCGAAGCACGGGATTAAATATCCAGTCCACAGCTATCTGTGTGTGCATGAACAGTGTTAGCTACAGTAAACAACTCATTTTGTTTTAGGTATATTGATAATTTTCAAACATCGCCTAGAACACTAAGAGTGTGTTTGGCATTGCTTTTGCTTTTGCGATTGAGATTGAAAAAAATCAGTTTCAAAAAAAGTGCTTTTGCTGTGGTTCAAAATAAGCAGTGGAGTGTTTGGTTAAAACTGTGGTTGAGTTGGAGATTGAAAAAAAAGCAGTTTTTGGTGTTTGGTTACCAAGCTTTTCATATTGCTTTTAACTTGTGAAATTACATTAAAATAATATATATATATATATATATATATAATTTTTGTAAATTTAATAATTTTTGACATCAACACATCAAATTTATCTAAAAATACAAAAACAATTAATTTGAAATAAAAAAATAAAAAAATTTAAATTTTTTTCAAAAAACTCTCCCAAACACCCCTTTAGAATCACACTCAATTAAAAGTTGAACGATAATAAAGATGAGATTGTGTTAACGTTAAGATTGCGTTAACTTTATTACGATAATTATTATTATTATTAATGAATTTAATTTGCATATGTCATTTTTTATAGGAATTTGACTACATTAAATTGAATAATCAAAGTTAGAGAAAACATGATTTAATGGTTTTATTGAAATAAAAACAATCCAACTAACGTATATGAGAGAAAGAAAAACAAAATATATGGAAAATAATAGCTTGAAAAATAATAATAAAATTAAAGATGGAAAATTCTGAATAGTAATAAAGAAAACCCCAATACCTTTCATGCTTATTTCACATTTTGTTTTAAAAGTATTTTTTTTAAAATAAATTTTTTTATTGTTTTAAAATTGATATTAAAATTATTTTTTAAAAAAATAAAAAAATAATATTATAATATATTTTTAAATAAAACTGATTTTAAAATGATTTTTAAAAATAAAAATATTATTTTGATGTATTTCGGCAAGATAAGAAATCGCAATCGCAATCGCAATCAAAAAAGCATTAAATTCCAGCTTTTTTTGAATCGGCGTTTTGGATATAATTTGGTGTGGGTCCCACACAAAAAAAACACTTATTTTTGTTAACCAAACACCAAATATGCAGTGCGATCCGCGAATCGCAGATCGCACCGCAATGCCAAACACCTTCTAAGGCTAATTGATGGGTAATTAGCAATTTAAGTTGTTCATTAAACAGTAAGGTAGAGAAATCCCAAATCGAACATCTTAAAACTCCTTTCATCTCTTAAATCGATTCCAAGAGGGAACTATGTACTTGTTAGACCACCACAAATTAGGGTATCGGACTTCAATCTGAAAAGCAATTTGGGAAATTTTGATCGACAGTTTCGGTGTCATGCTTAGGGTAAATTTCTCTTGTAAAATTGATCCATGAGGTTTTCCTTCAACCGTGATAGCGTAATATGTGGCCAAGTGTGCCATATATGAGCAGGTGAAAGTAGAGCATCAACGACCAGCTGGAGAATTCTAGCTTTTTCCAATTCTAGAATGGAAATGGGAGAATATCACTGTGGATTTTGTATCTAGGTTACCAAGAAGCAAGAAAGGACACAATGCTATATGGGTGATCGTGGATAGACTGACAAAGTCTTCATTGTTTTTGCCTATGAAGATACGAGATCGTGAGATTGCATGGTGTACCAATTTTTATAGTTTCCGATAGGGATCCTCGGTTTACAACAAGGTTACGACCGTGTATACAACGGGCTTTGGGTACCATATTGAATCTAAGCACATTTTTTCATCCACAGACTAATGGGTAATCTGCGGATAATACAGATTTAAGAAGATTTGTTGTGGTCTTGCATTCTAGAGTTTGGAGGTCAATGGGAGGATAATTTGGTATTAGTAGAATTTAATTATAACAATAGTTATCAATCTACTATTGGAATGGCACCATATGAAGTGTCGCACCCCATCGCGATAGCGCGACGTTGTGATGACCCTTCTCATCAAGCGGGGGATTCAATATGTCGATCTTATCTTTATTTATATGGAAAAGGGAGTCGCCACCTAGTATTATGGTTACTAGGAAACCTAAACTCGTCTTTTAAAGATTCTAGAGTAAGGGACTGGTTGCGTAAAGGGAAGGTTTTAGCACCCATAATACGCCCTACCTAAGGTAAGTTGCTTGACGTTTTGTTTGCCTATGATTGTTATGATATTGATTTTTTTCAAAAATGTATTTGTTAAATGATGATGTATTATCCCCGCCGAATATTTTGGATATTAACCCCTTAGGATTTATTTATCCAAACACCGACATTGAATAGTAGCATATCATCCCCGCCGAATATTTTGGATATTAACCTTTTTATGATTTATTTATCCAAATACCAACGGTGAATAATATGAATCACCAAAAAAAAAGATTTTTATAATTTTTGGAATATTGGCCAATACCCTTTGAATTTTACAAACATGTTCTAAAATCCAAAAATACAAGAAATGATTTTTCTTTGCGAAATCCAAAAATACAACATGTTCTAAGTTCCAAGGTAATATATTTTTTTGAAACAAAAAGATTTTTTAAAATATGCTAGTGTATTGGTCGTATGCAAGAAAACAACATATTTTTTTTTCTAGATTTTTTCTAAAAAATATATTTTTAATATGTTTTTATATATATATATTTTTTATATTTTTATTTATTTATTGGAGAGTCGGACTGTCAACCCACCAGTTTGAGGTCTAGGTGCACAACTCAACTGTCTCGAGTTGAGTCGTCGACCTAGAGACAGCCAGGCTATTTCAAACCGCATCGTTAGTCCGTAGGTACTGGGTCATCGACCCATATATCTTGGAATTAGGTCGCCGACCCAGGAGATCTTAGGGCTGGGTCAGTCGACCTAGAGAATATGGGTTGAGTGCGATTCAATCGGATGGATCTGAAGCTCTGTCCTTCTCTCGGTTGGGCTTCCACCCGGACGAGCCGAAGCTCTGCCTGCTTATAAATTGGGTCGGGTATCCAGTCCCGACTGGTCGATTACTCCTCGCATGCGTAAGAAAATAAACAGTGAAAATAGAAATTTTCGAATGTGATGAATGGCTTACCTGTTAACACCTTTGGGTAGAGGAGGTCGTGGTGGTTCTTGTGGTCGTGGTAGCGTCGGAAATGGTGGCCTGTGGTGGCCAGAAATGTGGTTGGAAGTGGACGGGTTATGCTTGTCTGGCGTCGGGTCGTTTCTATTTTCTTCACCGTGGAAGATGGTTGAGCTGCGAGTGGTTGATGGAGCAGACGACAATGGTGCTCGAGGAGGGATATGTGTGGTCGACGGTGACCCCGGCTTGGTCAGCCGAGAGGAGAGAGAGAGAGAGCGCTTGAGTCTTTTTTTTAGAGAGAGAAGAGAAAAACAAGAAAAAAAACAAAAAACAAAGGCCAGAGGAGTAAAAGAGAGTAGAGGCGAGAGAAAGAAAATTTGAAAATCACGTGAAATCTTCCTGGTTTCCTTCAGTTTTTTTCTGTCCCCTCATCCTTACCTTTTCCTTTTGTTCATAGGTTTTATAGCCCTGAGCAAGGGTAACTGCTGCAAACAAACGGTCGACTAACAACGGCGACAACAAGCTTTCCAAATGACGAGCGGTGGTCGGTCAACGGTTAGAGCGTATAACCTGTCTGTGGCATGAGGCGTAGCTTTTTGAGTCGGTGCATGTGACAAGGGATGTTTTTAAAAGGTAAAATACAATTTGGTCCTCCGATTTGTATTTGCTCTTATTGCACCCCGATTGGATTTCAATTTATGATTTTGTGCAATTGCACCCCTGTCCGAATTTCAACATTAGCCTTAACTTTGTGCATTTCTTTCATTTTGGTCCTTGACTTTTGATTTGTGCTATTTAATCCCCAATTGACCATTAAACTTTTAATTTGTTCCATTTGGCCCCCAATTTCGCATAATTGGCTAAAAAATTCAATTAGGTCTCCAAAAATTTTGATTTTCCCAATTGAGCCCAAATTAAATTCAAGAACTATGCATAATTACACTTTTATACTGGCCAACGATTAAATCGAACGGGCCCTTAAAAATATAATTATATCTTTTGACTTAATTTTTACGCAGATTTATATGATAATAAATTACTTTAGCCTTGAATCTGCATTTTCCTTCATTTTTGGGCACAAAAGAGGTTTCAAAACATCCAAAATTTTACCTTTATTTTTCTACCAACACCAGCCCCTTTTACTTTGTTTTTGTTTTTTGGGTAGTTTTGGGAATGACCCAAAATAGGGTTATGACATGAAGCATTGTATGGAAGGGATGTTGAACTACGAGTATGTTAAGATGAAGTTGGGGAAAGAAAATTATTGGGACTCGAACCAGTGTGGATCATGGTTGATAAGGTGAAGGTGATAAAGGAAAGGATGAAAGAAGCTTAAGACCGGCAAAAGAGCTATGCAGATAATCGACGGGCACCTGTAGACCGCGAGGACTAAAATTTTCTTATGAGGGGAGAATGTAAAACCTTCGGGCGAAAAATCATAAATTGACTAGTTTTATGTAAAATAAAACAATTTGTAACTCTTGATTGGGTTATCAAAATATTCTGAAATTTTGCGTGAAGACTTCTAATAAGATACTTTAGCTTAGTTAAAATTTCAGAATTTTTAGAGAAATTCGAAAATTTGATGAAAAATCACAATTGGACTAGTCTTACATTATTGGATGTAATTTTCAATCCGACCATCGGATTGAGCTAAAATTTTCTAAGGAACCTTAAAATATATTGAATAAAATCTGGTTAAAATTTTAAGATAAATAGAGCTCGGTAGTGCTAGCAAAAAAATATTCATTAAGGGTATAGTAGAAATTGGCCACTGAAAACAAACAAATAAGCTCTCTTTCTCTTCTAATAATCGTCGAATGGGCACAAGCAAGAAAAGAAAGTGAATAGAAATAGAGCATAACTTGAGCGAAAGAGAGAAAGAGAGAAAAGTGAGTAAAAACACAATAAATTGAGGAAATACCTTTATAAGCTTGCAAGTTCAACTTATAAAGCACTAAAGCAAGTGAAGGAAGGAGGATTTGAGAAGGGGGATTCAACTAACCTTGGAAGAGAAGAGAAATTGGAAAAAAAGCAATAGGTAAGCATGAGAAGTTTAGATTTCATGTTTGATTTAGATTTGTTCTTAAGCTTATTTGATAAAGTTGGGAAGTAGTTTAATGGAATTTTACCTTAGTTTCCTTTAAATCCTGTATTTTTGAACTTAGGGTTCTTATGTGAATTTGGGAGAAATAGGAGAGGAAGGAAAAAATGATGAAACTGGAGTGGAATGGAATGAAAATAAGTTGAAATAACAAGTAAATGAAAAAAACAATTGGACAAAAAAGAAACACCACATTTGGCCAAATGAAGGAAAAAGTGGGAGGATGAGTTTTGAAGTTAATGTTTAGAAACAAACCATGTTTAATCAAAATAATTGAAAATGTAAGAAAGACTAAATGAAGAGATAGCATTTAAATTGAGAAAATAATAATAATAATAATAATAATAATAATAATAATAATAATAATAATAATAATAATAATAAGTAAATTCAAATTAAAAGAGAAATAAACTAGTTAAAAGAAAATACAAAGATAAGATGTCTAGATTGTGTTTGAATATAGTATTTAGATAAAATGAATAATATGATGTGAGGGTATAAAGAATAGAAGAATAATCTGATAGAGGAATTATGAAAATTATATATAAAAAAAGACTTAAAAAAATATCTTAGGACAATTTGGTTTAACTTATCAAAATCATGAGCCAAGTCATTAGATCGAGATAACTTAGGACAATCATTTTCTTTTTCTAGTTAGCCATGAATCAGCAAGGGGGATTGCTTAGAAATGCCTTTTCAAATTCATATATAGTCCTGATGGAACGATAAACAATAATCCTTTTCCGCTGCTGATTTTTTTTTTTAACGATCCCAAGTT
>CM063606.1:15745493-15760952 GCA_032356905.1 Salix exigua | reverse complement strand
TAAAAATTACCATCTTTTATAGTTTATACGAAGCGGTATATCCGCGCGATGCAGTGGTTTTTTTATCTATGTAGAAAATTTATTACTTTTATTAGTTTAATATTTATTTAGTATAAATATAATTAATAAAATTTATGTAATCAACATGAAAAATGACGATTATATTTTGTAATTATAGATAACCTAAGTTAATCTGTATTTTTTTTTAGTTTAATTTTTTCCTAGAAATATTATATTTAAAATATTAAAAATAAAAATATTGTAAATTTGTTTTTAAGAAATAAACCTAAACAAAAGAGTACCAAATTTCAATATTAATTTTAAAATGATATTAATTTTTTTTATTCTAAAAAGCCTAGGTCATGTTTTCTCTTCCCTATATATATATATGAGATAATATCCAATAAATATTAGAACATATAATTAATGTAAGACTAAAAATATCCTAAAAACTTTTGGAAAAAAAATCATTGTCATCACTGTCAAAACAATAAAAATTATTAGATTATATGGAGAGAAAAAAAACAATAACAAAAGAGTAAGCAAGAAAAAAAATTAAATTAAATTAAATTATTATTATTATTATTATTATTATTATTATTATTATTATTGTGTTAAGTACAAAATTAAAATTTGAAGGCAATTTGTTTTTTGTGTTACCCGATTTATTAATTGTATGATTATATTAAATGTATTTAAGAATACCGATATTAATTTTTTATTCAAAAAATCCAAGGTCATGTTTTTTTATCCCTATATATATTCGTATGAGATAATATCCAATAAATATTAGAAAATATAATTAATGAAATATTAAAAATATCCTAGAAACTTTAGCAAAAGAAATAAAAATAAATATAATTGCCACTACTGTCAAAACAATAAAAATTATTAAATTATACGGAGAGAAAAAAAACATCAACAAAAGAGTAAGCAAGAAAAACAATTAAATTATTATTATTATTATTATTATTATTATTATTATTATTATTATTGTGTTAAGTACAAAATTAAAATTTGAAGGCAATTTGTTTTTTGTGTTACCCGATTTATTAATTGTATGATTATATTAAATGTATTTAAGAATACCGATATTAATTTTTTTTATTCAAAAAATCCTAGGTTATGTTTTCTTCTCCTTATATATATTCCTATGAGATAATATCCAATAAATATTAGAACATATAATTAATGAAAGACTAAGAATATCCTAGAAACTTTAACAAAAAAAAAAATATCATTGTCATTACTGTCAAAACAATAAAAATTATTAAATTATACGGAGAAAAAAAACATTAACAAAATTAAGCAAGAAAAACAATTAAATTATTATTATTATTAATGAAAGACTAAGAATATCCTAGAAACTTTAACAAAAAATAAACAAATAAACATTATTGCCATTTCTGTAAAAACAATTAAAATTATTAAATTATACGAATATTATGATTATTATTAGTATTAGTATTACTATTATTATTATTATTGTTATTATTGCATACACTGTTCACTAAAAAAAAAGAGGATGAGGATGTAGACCCGCGAAGCAGCGGGTGAAATTGCAAATGAACAGTGGGTATGGGTCTTGAGCTACACGAATGAGCAGTGAACGCCGAATCCCTTTTAGGTTATTAGATAATAATAATATCTAATTACTTTGAATTAAAGGACAAAATTGAAACAAATCAAAACTTATATAATTATAATAAATAACTTTCAAAGGACAAAATTGAAACAAATCAAAACTTATATAATTATAATAAATAACAAATAAATATATATAAGTCGGAAAAAAAATATAACCAGAAAAAAATATTTTATGGGAAAATATGAAAAAAATAATTAGAAAAAACACAATAACAAAAAAAAGCAAGAAAGAAAAAAAAGGAAAAAAATAATCATAAAAAAAGCAAGAATACAATGAAAGAAAAAGGGAAAAATGTAATGTAAAACAAAATAGAAATAGAAAACCGGAAAAAAAAACACAAAGAGCAGCACATACACACGAGAAGTATGGAGGAAAAATGTCCAATGAACAGTAGAAGGTTGATCCCTTTTAGGTTATTAGATAATAATAATAATAATAATAATAATAATAATAATAATAATAATAATAATAATAATAATAAAATGGATTCAGAGATTAGTCGGTGCGCATAAGTTGCAACGGATACTCCGGTTTAAAAGAAAATAAAAAACCCGATTAAAATAAAAAAACAGTAAACACCTCTTTAAACTGTATTGAACTGTGAAAATTACTATTAAAAAAAAGCATGGTTATTAAAAAAACAATGCAAGGGGAAAACACCTTTTTAAACAGTAATGAGAAAAAAATCATTGTGTGCATAAATTAACCCGGACACCCCGGTCATGGGAAAAAAATATAAGTGGAAACAAAAAAGGGAAAAAAATGTAGAAGTGGAAACAAAAAAAGGAAAAAAATAGATCCGGAGATTAATCGTGAAACGCGTAAGCTGTCATTAATATCCTAGTTAAAAAAACAAACAAACAAAAACAACTTTTACAGAGTAATTTTCCAAAATTAGGATTTAAAAAAAACAAAAAAAAACAACACTTTCCAAAATAAGGATTTAAAAAAAATGAAATTTAGAAGAAAAAAAAGCATGGTTATTAAAAAAAACAATGCAAGGGGAAAACACCTTTTTAAACAGTAATGAGAAAAAAATCATTGTGTGCATAAATTAACCCGGACACCCCGATCATGGTAAAAATAAGTGGAAACAAAAAAGGGAAAAAATGTAGAAGTGGAAACAAAAAAAGGAAAAATATAGATCCAGAGATTAATCGTGAAACGCGTAAGCTGTCATTAATATCCTAGCTAAAAAAACAAACAAACGAAAACAACTTTTACAGAGTAATTTTTCAAAATAAGGATTAAAAAAACAAAAAAAACAACACTTTCCAAAATAAGGATTTAAAAAGGGAAAAAAACAAAAAAAACAACACTTTCCAAAATAAGGATTTAAAAAGGGAAAAAAACGAAATTTAGAAGAAAAAAAAGGCAGATGTACTCCTGCGAAGCATAAATGCAAAATAACCACTCCACAGTAATCTACAGTGCAATTGTCCGATGCCTTTTAGATAGATAGTAACTAGTTAGATTGTTCACATTACATTACGGGCTCAACAAATAATTTTTATAATTGGTGGGATTGAAGCAATTGCTAGGTTCTGCTAGTTTTAAAATAAATATTATATTTACATGTGTAAGGTTTGATATAATGAAGCACATCAATACATCTAAATATATTAACACTACCATAAAAGAGAAATAAATTCCATTAAGCATCAACACTAACTTTTTAAGGCAACAAAACTAAAAAACAACTATATTTTCCATTAACAAATGGATAAATAACAATAAAAAACTAAGAACATGGGCAAAAAAATTAACACCCGCAACATTAGCCACATAACCAAACAAAACATTAATCCTCTAATTTTAGAACTAATTGCAGCACAACATCATTTAACAAAGGCATACAAAATAGAAACTCGCCACAACATAAAATCATTCACCAAAAGCACATGAAACAAAAATCAACACTTGATCCACCAAACATCACCAATACCCTCAACTAAAACGGTAGATCTGAATTGCGAAATAGAAACAAATAATCATATAAAATGATCACCACAAAACTCATCCTTATCCACGCCAACTGTCTCCAAAAACAAATGTGCATAAAATTTCATCCATTATGATAAGAAAAAAGTTCTTTCAGTTATACATGAGGAGGATGAATCAAATTTCACATTATCGAGCAAAGATAGCCATAAAAAGCATAAAAAGACAAATATTTCAAGAAAAAAATCACTCTTTAATATAACAACTCGAAAAGTTTTAAACATAACAACAAAACCCTTATCCACAAAACAAATTATTTATTTCCAATGGTAACCAAACTAAAATCAATATTCAATTTGCCCCTAAGTTTCTCCAAAGTTTTTCCATAGCAACATCACCCATTTATGACACATAAATAACCAAGAAGCAACAATAATGCTAAGAAAGCGCATGCTGAATTTTTAAATCAGTGCCAAAAAAATTGTCCCGAGAAGCATTCAATATGCATCATTATTAAACTCAATCCACACCAAAATGAAAAAAAAAACAAAACACATAATTTTGTTGGTTATGGTCAACACATGATTTTCCAAATTGAAAAGAATTATCTTTACCAATCGCAATAAAAACGAAGCCTCATAAAAACCGATAAAATTATACAAAATCATAAAATTAGACCTAATCGATTCCAAAAATCCATCCCGCATTCTGCCTACAATCTACAACCCTAGCCTCTGTCCCGCCCCTCCCCCCTCCTAGATAGCAGGCTAGCCTCCAAACAAGAACGACTAGCCCCAGGCTAGCCTCCAAACAAGTTCTTGTCTAGTTGAAATAATGATGAAAAACTAAAATAAAAAAAATCCGATCAAATACATAAAGACCAACCAAGACTCTGAAATAAATTAACAAATCCAACACCACCATCATAATCAACGAACCAACAAAACAAATAACTTTGCAGTAAAAAAGAATATAGCAAAACAATTAGAAAAATGAAATTGCAACCAAATTGAACTCATCTAAACCAATAAAAGCATCAACTGAAACAACAACAACCATTATTGAACCTAGCAATTCTAAAAAAATCAAAATCAAAACAACACACAAAAAAAAACTACATATATATCTTGAGAATCAACAAAGCAAACAAAACCCTAGAGTCACAACACTCTATCCCCATGCAAAAAAGCAAAAAAGCAAGAAAGAAAACATAGAACAGAAACTAAAAATTACCTTAACAAACAAAGCAGCTTACAGAACAATGCTAAACATGAAAAAAAAAAGATGAAAGAGTGTGGACAAATATATGAATACCAACCAAAGATCAATTACAATATTACCAACATAAAATTAAACCAAAAATTTATTCCAAAAAATAGTATAAATTCACCATGAATAATCCCAACTGACAAAAAAAAAACATAGTGTTGTTGATTATGATCAGCACAAATGTCTTTTTAAATATGAAAGAGTTTCATTTACTACCCAAAAAAGCAAGGAAAACAAAATAACAACAACTTAAAGCCCCTAAAAAAACCAACAAATCCAACATTAGCATCATAAACAATGAACTAGTAGACAAAATAACATTACAGTAAAAAAAAATATAACACCACAATTAGTAAAATGACAATGCAACTAAAATAAACCATCGAAACCACCAAACAACCAACAAAAGCATTAACCAGCATAATAACAACCATTACTCAACCTAATAATTAAAAAAAACAAAATTCAATTAAAATAAAACAAAAAAAATACTCTACCCAGGATCACAACACTCTACCCACTGCAAAAAATAGAAAAGAAAATGAAAAACAAAAACCAAAACTCAGCTTAACAAATAAAACCGAAGACAAAACAATGTCAAATATATAAAAAAAAACAATGAAAGAGCAAGCAAGTTGTAAACAAAAAACCATGACTATATTAACCAAAGGTGAAATGCCATATTCTATTCTATATACCAACATAAAACTCTCCAATTCAACCTTAATATGTAAGGAGAAAGTTTCCAAAGTTAAATATAGCTCATAGGCCGAAGTACACCTAAAATAATATATGGATACACTGAACAAAAATCATCAACAACAATAAAACTCTGACAACAATGTGTAAATCCAAGAAAAATAGTAAATAAAATCAATCACATACCAAACCCATAACTAGGACACAAACTCTGAGAGATTCCAAAAATCAACTGTGTTAGGACATAACAGGCAATTTGTGCATTTAATGCAAATTATTGTCCACAAAAAAATCCTATAAAGAAGAAATAGCAAAGACTTGAAACAACAAACAAAACCTGTTGCAACATGAAAGAAACATAAACGAAATCTGCAAAAAAATCAACTTCAAACCGAACCCATAGGACATTGGCAACAACCTGCACATATACCCATCTTAACAATTTGCATTAATTGTGTGCAAATATATGTGCAGGTTGCTGTCAGAACACAAATCAAACCCCTCCATTCGAAACAACGCTCCACTGCCAACACACCCATCTGAGATCAATAACCATATAAAAATCAATAATAAATCTGCATAAAAATCAATAATAAACCGAACCCACTAGATAATATGAACAACCTGCACACATAAAAATCACTAATAAACCTGCACAAAAATAAAAATCAATAATAAACCAAACCCACAGAATAATGGCAGTAACCCACACATACACCCAACTCAACAATTGTGTCAAACACATTAATCAACTTCTCTATTCAAAACAACCCACCACTGTCAACACACCCATAAAACTAAAATCAACAACCGCATAACTAATGGCTCAATGATGCTAAGCAAAACCCACATAAAAATTAATAATAAATCAGCATAAAAATCAACAATAAACCAAATCGACAAGACAATGGCAATAACATATACACATAAAAATCAATAATAAACTTGCATAATAAAAACAAAAAATGAACAATAAACCAAACTCATAGGACAATAACAATAATCAATACATACACCTAACCCAATGGTTGTGCCAAAACACAAATCAAGTCCTCTACTTGAAGCAATCCAACACTGCTAACACACCCAAGTGTTAAGTGTTACACCCATTAAACTGAGATCAACAACCATATAATCCATGCCTCACCATTAAACTGAGATCAACAACCATATAATTCATAATGAAACCCCCATAACCAAGACATCTAAGAAACAAATTGGGCTCTTCTTTGACAATTAATCAAGTTGAAAAAGCAAAAGATCAACTGACACAATAATGTCGAACAAAACCCCTACAACCAAAAGACTCCATAAACAAATCGGGCTCCTCTCCGGCAATTGAGATAAAAAACAACTAAATTAATTATCAAAACAACTAAATCATTTGGCAACCAAGCCACAAGAAAAAGAATAGAAAAACTGAAACCACCAAGACTCGTGGCGACGAAGCCACGGGAATAAATAAATAAAAATAAAAGGCAAATCACAACTAAGCCACAACTTAAAAAAAGTCAAGACTGTTTATTAATGATCTGACACCTAATAAATGCTCACATTAAAAATTGTTGCAACAACACACAACACTGACATCATAAAAATAAAAATAAAAATAAAAATGCAAAGATGGCAAAGATGACAAACACAAAATACAACAAACCAATCAAAAGAATTATTGAAATCCAGAGTAAAAACTCTCACACTACACCGTGATAATCTTATTTCTTTTAGTATATAGGATAATTACTGGATAAATAGCTTGGATTTTGCTATAAACCGAATTAATTATCTTATCAATGTCAAAAAGAATGTTCATCCGATATCAATGTTTGAAAAGAAGTAAAATTCTTAAGCTATGCTAAATATAATTTTGAATATTAAATGTAAAATACAGAAAAACTATTTGATGAAAATAAATATGGCACGTTGGATACCCAGCCCATCCTAATAGCCTTATGCCAAGCCAGATTCAATTCGAATGTCGTTGGACCATTATCTTATATGGGTTTGGCTAAATATTCCCCACCAGTAGCTCATGAAAAAAAAAACTTAAATACGTTTTTAATTATTGGGTTAATATAAAATTTTCTGAAAATTAATTTTATTTATTTTCTCCTTAAATAATTTTGATTTCACAGTTGAGTTTCTCTATTAAAATTCTTTAATTGAAATTGTTAAGTCCCAGTACACGTAGTTTCTGAAAAAAAAGAGCGAGAAATAAAAAAGAAAAGGTATAATTTTCGAGCTTTCCTCTTATTTACTTTTGAAGGATCAACTAAAGAGTCTTAATTGACACTCTTACGTGTGTATATGAATTTATATAAAATCTGAATTTATTTATCTTATGATAATTCCTTATTAAAATATTAATAATCAAATCTTTTATTTAAACTTCTAATAGTAATTATAAAAAGAAACTAAAATCATATTAGAGAGGATTCGCTAAAAGTATAATATTACATTTCAATCTTCACAAAGATAAAAAAAAACAAAGAAAAGAAAATTAAATTGTAATATATGTCATGAGATCAAGATAAAAATTAAATTGTTTAAAAAAAAACTAAGAAAAGGATTAAAGTTGAAAAATAAAATAAAATTCTAACCTTAATTCCGCGGTCTCCATGGATTGCTGAATATCTAAGCAAATGACCCAATTGACTTTTGCTTATTGTTTAATTCCATTCTGCTATCCCTTTTAATTTCCCGGATATCTATTTATGTTAAATTTCTGCCTTCTCTCTATAGAAAAAGCTTGTTGAAATTAAATCTAGTGGATGATAGTGTGCAATCCTATGTTTTGAGGATTTAGTTTTCTAGTAGGAATTGATTTCCTACATATAAAACTTGTTCTTAACATTTGCTAAAATTGGTTTAATTATTAGTTAATGTTGAAATTATTATTAGTAGGTTCTATATGTCAGAGAATAATATAAATCATATTATGGAGTCTCACTTACAAACTTAAGTTTTTAGGTGAGATAGTTCTTTAACATGATATCAGAGCCTTGTTGACCTAGCGGTCACGAGTTAGAATCTCACCATCTCTATTCTATTTGATAAAAAAACAAAGCACAAGGTGACGTATGTCTATGCAAGTTTCAAGTCTAAAAGGCTTTCACTTGAGGAGGGTGTTAGATAATAATATAAATCATATCATGAGGCCTCATTTATAAGTTTAAGTTTTTAGGTTTATAAGTTCGAATCTCACCATCCCATTCTATTTGATAAAAACCAAGTACAAGGTGATGTGGGCTTTTGCAAGTTTCAAGCTCAAAGGACTTTCACTTGAGGGTGTGTGTTAGAGAATAATATAAATCATATTATAAGGTCTCATTTACAAGCTTAAACTTTTAGGTGAGATGGTTCCTTAACACTATAAATATAGGAGTTTTGTCTTATTTTAAATTTATTTAGTGCTTAAAAAGGGAAAAAAAAACTAATGCCCTATGTGAAAATAAATTGTGTTATATATAAATTGTGTTATATTCCAAACCTTGTAATAAAACTAATCAGGAATGCTTATAGATATCGAATTTAGGACACTATCAATATGATATTGGATGCAAAATAGTACATGGGAAAATATAAAATAACGTAGAATTTAATTCAAATATCAAGCAAATACTATTATGTTACAATAATTATAGAAATATGGGATTAAAAGGTTTGTTACCTGTGATCTCAGGTTTGAGCCTCGTGGTTATTAATATTATAATCACTTGAGACTTACATAGTCGTTAACTGTAGAATTCATGGGATTAATCGAAGTATGTACAAACTTATCCGGACATCCATATTAATAATAATAAAAAAAACTAATAGAAAGTAGTGAAGGAGTGAGACATTTGTGTCAGTCTCTCACTCCATGAGTATTCATCCACTAAGGGGAAGTCTTCTTCACAATCGCCGACAAAAATCAAGTTAAAAAAACACTTGATCTCGGAACTGGCCCCTCCATAACCGACCACCTCGTTAAAGTATAAAAATGCTGTATCAACCTAGCCATGTTCTTTCACTACTGCTCCATTAAACAGAGAAATTACTATAATATATTTTCTTCTCACAAACACTAATTTCCTCCGAATCCCCTCCCTTACTTTCCAATTTATCAGTTCTTGATTATATGAGAGCTTCGTCCAAATTTCGCAGTAGTTAAATTCATAAGCGCACGATACCTAAGGATCCCAAAGAGAATATGTTTGCTTGTTATCCCACTGATCCTCGTCGATGCCATTGGAGAACACCATGGACGACTCCAGCATTGCTATCTCTGACATTTGCATCCATGTCTTCGGTGAATCCAACGGTGACTCATTGATGGCCTGAATTTGGCTTGCAGAGAGCCTGACAGTGATGGGACCGGCGTCGGAGGCGGAGCTGCCACGACGGGAGGGCTCTGCCGTGAGTGGCCTAAGGCTCATAGCTGCCTCATGGGCTGCCATGCGTATATCTTCAGAGCTAGAGCTTGCTGGCTTCGGTAGATTATGAACTAGGTCAGGAAAATTAAGTTTTGTATCGTCTCCCCTAAAATGCAGAGCAGCAACATCATAAGCTGCTGCTGCCATTTCTGGGGTCTCAAAACTCCCTAACCAAATTCTATTTTTTTTCCCCGGCTCACGAATCTCTGACACCCATTTCCCCCATTTTCTCTTTCTCACCCCTCTATAGCTCGAGCTCACACCGCCATGGCTACCACCGTGTCTCTCCTCCATCTATTTTTGGTAAGTGAGCTTGCTAGGTAATATGACTCCATGAAGTATATATAGATATTTTCGGGCATGGTAACTCAGTTGATTGAAACGTGGAGCCTCGGTGGGAAAGGAAGGGGGCTTCCAAGAAGTTGCATAGGTGACGCAGATGTGTTTTTGTGCATGCTCACAATCTTTCTTCTGGTTTGAAATCTAAGAGATTGTTGATTTTCATGAATATCAACCAATCACACAATGCCAAATGTATAAGTTTCGAAAGCTACAATGGAGGAATGTTTTGTGGGGGGCATCAAAAATCAAGTTAATTAAAGGAAGCTTACAGATGGATACTATCAATTAAAATAATATAGAGTACTGTTTGGCAACGCGGTTTGAAAATAGGTGGATTAGACTTGGACCCACTTATCCTAAGGTGTATTAATTTAAGTTTCTTCAAAAATATTTCTGAAAAAAAATTAATTTTTATTTTATATTTTAGTTTAATTTAGTGTTTTCAGGTTGTTTTGATGTGTTGGTATCAAAAATATTTTTTAAAAAATAAAAAAATATCTGTGATGATGTATTTTCAAAGTTATCATTTAGGGTTTGTATTTTAGAAGAAGTTATAGGAAATTTATTCTTATTTAAAATATGAATGACTTGAATAATATTTAATTGAAGAAATACTTGGTCAATATATAAAAGCTACGTGGACAATAATAATTTTAGTAACATTAAATCTAAAAAATCAAAATCAAATTGCTATGACTTGAATTTGCTATACAAGAAAAAGGGTAAAAAGTGGCATAATTATCTGCCACTAAACTCTAAAGGGACTATTCAGGCAGTTTCTGTGTGTTTGATATTGCATAGTATATGACGTTTTTCATTTAAGAAAATATTATTAATTAAAAATGTATTAAAATGATATTTTATTTTAGATTTTAAGAAAACACATTTTAGTATCATCGCATCAAAACCATCCAAAATATTCATTAAAAATAAGCTAAAATATAAAATCAGACAATCACAAATTCATCTGCCAGTTACGAATGCTCCTATAACTAAAGGTTAGAGAGCAGCACAACGAAAACAAAATGGTGGAAAAAAATAAAAAAAAAATAATTGTAAAGGTGTTCATAAGAAAATCATGAGAATCTATGGTGGATCAACAAAAGAAATGGTAAGAACAATAGGTATAACCAAACAAGAGGAACGATCAGATTAACTCAGATTGAGGGGCTCACTCCAATATTTTTTTTTTACTAATAAGAAGTTAAAAAAAAAGATGGAAGAACTAATTTAAAAGGACTCTTGAATACTTTGTTTTTTCGATTCGAGAAAACCTCACTCCTTGAAAATTGTATTTTATGGATCTAGGTGAACGAGTAAAACCTAAACTATTCGAGATTCTTATAAGAGATGCACGTCATGACTTGAACTCGAAATCTACTCTACAGATTTCAAATATTTTACCATCACCCCATGTCCTTTGAGGATGACTCTTGAATACTCCAACAACAAGAAATTAAGTTTATATTCATAATTACTAGGAGGAATCAATACTGGAATTCAGAAAAATATTGATGAAGAATATACGAGGAACCACGAACATCATAAGGGTGGGTACAATCCACCCCTTCCAAGGATTGACCTCCTAACTTCCAAGGAATTGTATGATGAGCTTGGACGAGTTTACTATAGTTGTGTGCAAAATATTTGACATTTGAGAATATAATTAGAATTAAGGGTAACTATGAAGGAAAGGAATTTATTATTTTGATTGATAGTGGAAGCACTTATAACCAAGGTTGTCAATATGGTTCCGATTGTTGTTCTGGTTTTTCTATTGGAACGAAATGTTTCGGCGTGCTGTTTCGGAGTTGTACTGTTCATATATATATATATATATATATATATTAACTTAACAAGTATAATTTAAATTCAAGATAAATTAACTTTAAATTATACAATACAAACAAAAAATCAAACAAACATAATCTCAAAATAAGAAACATTTCTAAAATTTCAAAATATTATGATAGTAAAATGTTCTAAAATAAAAGAAATATTATGATTTTGAGTTGGAACAGCACCGATGGAATTTAGCTGGAATTTTCGTAACGCATGAAATTAAAATTGAAATGAAAACGACACCGTTTCATCTCGGTTTTTTAACGAATGGAACATTGTGACCATTCCAGTCGAACGAAACGAAATTAACAAGTCTGCTTATAACCTCATTGATGAGCAGGTTGTCATAAATGTCTTAACAATGACAACCTTGTGTGAGGCAGTGGAAGAGTGTAAGCTCTTTTGCTTCTCTTGTGTTGTTGGCAAAATATAGTTTGACTGAAGTTAATTTAGACAAGGAATTCCCATTTAATATTAATATTTAATTGAGGTCTTTGACTGCGTGTGGAATTTAGCTGCAGCTGAAGGGAATCTATCCACCGTTTTCTGTATTGGAAGCTTCTGTTGAGCAGAGGGAAACACAGGGCCATAGGGTCCAAGAACGTTCTATTCATCTCACCATCTCGATCGGGCAGTTCAAAACTCATCTAATTCGAGAATTTAACACTGACTTCGAAGCTGCTCGGCTAGCGTTAGGTGAAGTTCATCACTCCATTTTTCCCCTACCAACGCTCGAACAATTTATAAAGAGAGCATGGCTAAGGTTAATATTCTTTTTCAAAAGTATTTTTAAAGATCAATATTGTTTAAAATTAAAATTATTTGTTGGTTTTAGATTATTTTCAGATATCAAAAATAGTTTTTAAAAATAAAACAAAATTTATTTTAATATATTTTTGAATAAAAAATGTTTTTAAAAGCTTCCAAAATCATGCACTTAGATGACAAGTAGAGAAAGGGAAATTTTTGTCGAGCTTTATGAAGGTCTTCAAAGTCCTAAATCTCCATTGATTAGTAATTAACAATGGCAAATCACAAGATTCTTCTTAGTTCATGGCACCTCTCGGCTTTGAACCTTATGTGCAGGGGAAGAGGGGACCCCATCCAAAGCTTCTTTACGATGTCACCATCTGTATCTTTTCACCAACCCCATCAAATAAAACATGTAGTAGGTGGTTGTCGGTAATAGCTCGAGATTACGGGGTTTGCTATTCTATAATTTTAAGTTCATGTTTTGTGGAGTTTTACATGGTTATTAATTTTATGATACATGAGATTAATCGAGTTGCACGCAAGCTGACCTAAACATCCATGTTAATAAAAAATAAAAACCCAATCAACTCAAATATCATAAGGTGAAAATAAGTGGTTTTCGTGCCCGTTTGGCATTGCGATCCCACCAGATTTTGACCGAAATTTGATTTTTTTTTTCATTTTAAATGAATATGTTTTTGTGTGTTTTAGATCATTTTGATGTGCTGATTTCAAAAATAATTTTTTTTTAAAAAAAACTTCAATTTGATGTATTTCGACACGATAAGTACTTTGAAAAGCTACCGCAACTACACTCCCAAACAGGACTGAAGTTGCAAAATGTGTTAGCCAGGGAATTTGAAAACAGCTGGATCATTCCGGGTCTCAACTATCTCAAGAAATCGACGGCATATCTTAAGTTGCAAAATGTGTTAGCCAGGGAATTTGAAAACAGCTGGATCATTCCGGGTCTCAACTATCTCAAGAAATCGACGGCATATCTTTCAAATACTTACCTCTCAGAACCATCGACGCCATCACTATTATTTCACTGGCCATTGTACGTGCATGTAAATGTACATACTACTTCCGCGTTCAGCAGGAGCACACGGCTGTCGTCGTAATTGACTCGGTGCATGAAAATGACTCCTTCCTTTATTTCAGCTGAAGATGAAAATGACTTTTCGATTCTTGTTTATATGTTAATGGTTGAATTGATGCATGCACATGGAAATAAGCACAATTAATGACCTATGGTGATACATGACCCACCATAGTTTACTGTTGAAGTTGAAACATACAGGAATTGAGAATTTTTTGTTTTTATTTTTAACTTTAGAAAAAAATAATATTTTTAAATTAGTTTTAAATTATTTTAATGTGCTATTATAAAAAATATTTTTTAAAAAAATAAAAAAATATAATTTAAATATATTTCTAAACAAAAAACAGTCACAATTAATGGCATTGCAGCTCCATTTGTTTGTGCCTGCTATGCACGCATCACCATGTTTTGTTTATAAAATAAAATTACTAAACTAACCCTATATAAATTGTTAAAATTAAAGCTTCAGTGGTAATGACCTCGGGCATATTCTCCATGCTTAGAATTTTCTCATTGGATCATTGGAATGTCCCTGCCTTGATACTTTCTTCATCTCATTGTGTAATGGAAAATAGCTTAGTTGGGCATCTTTTTTTAACCTAAAATACTAGTATTGAAATGAGATATAATCATCACATAAAGATTATAAGGACTTAGGATGAAGCAAGGATTGAGGTTGTGATACCACACCCAAGCAAATCCATGAAAAGTTGAAGAGAGATTTTTGCATATAACATTACTCTTAATTGTTACTAGTTCTAGGGTGTTTTTGAGATTTTATATGCACTTTTTAGGATTTATAATGCCATTATAATATCAAAATGATGTTCAGTTTTAGGAGTTGATGTTGTCTCGCATCGAATTTTTTTTTTATAAAAAAACATGCAAGTAAAAAAAGGATATATTGAGATAACTATGTTTGTTGCTAGGATACGTGGAGAAGTGTTCCTTATAATGAGAATGAATTCTTGACAAAGGGCAAGTGTCATGCATACTTTGATCATTATTTTATCTCGTTCCTTTGTGGAACTAAAGCTACCCCTATGCATATGTTGCGCATAATAAAGCAATGTATTGAATTTTCTATTGATGAAATGGAATAATGAACTTCTTGGGAGAGTTGATGGAGACTTTGGGGAAGTTGTGTCAGGGAGATCAATCAATTTCCTTTATCTTGGAGTTTTTCAAGTCATGAAAAATATTTTGATTAATAATAAAGGAAAAGAACTATCTTTTATATATTTTTCCACAAATGACACCGCTAACAAAGTGGTGAAAACTCTTTACACAAAAATTAGTCTTTTAATGGCTAGGTTGGTGGATAAAGTGATTGGGTTAGCTATGGTCGATGGGCTTGACTTGTAGTTATGTAATTCAATTAGAACTAATCTCATAAGGAATTGGGACCTCTTTGATGGGTAAGTTAATAGGGATATATAAAGGAT